>JBBPTG010000095.1:0-99028 GCA_038093975.1 Chalciporus piperatus
GAGTTGACTGACCGAGAGAAAGGTGACCATCGTGCAATGCACCCATCGTTGGCACGAATCCTACGCTCTTCTTCTCGCCAAAAGCTTTTCCTCGCCATGCTCTGTAGGCTGTGATACTGTCCAGGATTGGGATGGTAGACTCGGGGAGTTTTGAGGAAGAGGAGGAAGCCATGCGGGATGTGAAGTGGTGATAGAACGGCTGCAGGTTCCGCCAGACGTGTCGGAACATAAAGAAGGCTCGAGGAACTATCGAGGACGAGACGACAACTTTGTACTTGTAGAGCGGCGCATGGCAAACGGATATAAAACTTGGGACCACTTTGCCAAACGGACCAAGTTTGCCACGTGGATCTAATCTAACCGAAGCTCTTCTCTTCTCCAGCCACATTAACCACTCATCGCCTCAGGACCATTGCCCTCTTCATAATCAGATGCCATCTCGTAAAAAGCTAGAGGACTTCCAGATCCATCATGCGGTTGGTACCAGCAGCATCGTACGATTTCGCAGGCAATTCAATTACGCCGAGAATGGTTCGACACACACAAGAGAACAAATGTAGGCTTGGGAATTGCCCCGGGAATCATGGGATCAGGAGTTGGGGAGTGTCGTCGACGTCTCCATGAAATGATACCGGAATGACACTCTGCAGCTGTTCGAATCCAGAAAAGAGAGGTGCAGGTTGCCCATGTAGATCTTCTCCGGGGTATACTGTGATTCCAACGCGGATCGTCGCGTCAAGGCCGTCCAGCGCTTCCAGAAAACTTCTATTTTTCCATGGATTGAAATATTTGGTCAGTAAAATCGGGTTAATGACTGCGTTTCTGAGCGATGCCCATTCGTCGTCCCTCATACTCAGCTCTCCAGCGCTTCCATTCTGTCTCCCTCCCGCCGTCGGCCCATATCGCCCATCCATCTCTAATTTGCATCCAAGTTACCACAGGATGCATCAGAATAGCAGATCGAGCGCGTCCAAAGATCGAGAGGGGCCGCGTTTGAGGTAAGAGCTCTGTCAGAACGTAGTGCGCGGTCCCGAAGCATGCACCAATGCCGAGTCCCCATACCACTTGATGCGGAGTGTGGTACAACAGGAACAACCTAATAGGAAGACGTCTCGCGTTCGGACAACATCGTCTACTGGAGTGAACCTAACTCACCTCGAATATGCGACTACCCCAACCCACCCAACAATGGCGAGATAGACAAAACATCTGAAGAGGATGTCCAACATGGGGGACCCGCTGGCGGCAAACCGATGACGGAAATACATGTGGCAGATTAAGAAAGCGCCGAAATATCCCATGTATTGGCTGTGTGACGACGGGAAACCATATCCGTTCAGATGAAGTTTGCTGTCTACACGCAGAGATCGGAAGTTAAACGCTGAGCATCGTCTGAGCGCTGGCCTGTGATTGGATACATACCATCTGGTCGTTCCTCTTTGAATATATGCTTCAGGATGAAATTGAGTCCTTCGCAGAGTAATTGTCCCGCCCACATGTTAATGATGGTGAGCTCGCGCGTCTGTACGGCGAGTACAGCATATGCGGGCTATGTAGTTGCAGTCTGGTTTGCACGCGTCCAACGAATGCCACGACTGGGCGTCATCTGTCTAACGCACCATGAGAAGAATTGGGCTCAAAGTAAGGAGCGCCAACACGAAAGAGGTGTCAGAGGAAGCATCATCTGGAATAGCAAGTGAGCTACGAGGAAGAAGGACAAAAAAACGTTCATGGCTCACATATGACGTGGGTCAGGTCCAGCGAAACCCTGTTTGCCATGTTCCAGGTTCGTTGATTTGGGGGTATGAACGAGTTTGTGGTGCCCTGGTACCGTCGAGAAGACTTACGGCGTCTCCTTCCTGCCAGGACTAAAAAGTCCGGGCACCTTTACACACATCACAGGGCAAGTCCCTGGATGTCCCCGGAAACCGCTCGCTTAATCGGCGGAACCTTCCCGATAACGTTCTCGCTAAGCGCTGCGAGTTGTTTATAATACTGGGTGAGCGACCACTTCTCTCTCACGCACTTCTCCCCCCGTCCTCTCCCTCTCTGCGGTCTCCCCCTGCGTTCTCCCTCTGGGTTTTCTCCCTTTGCGTCATTTCCCTTTGCGTCATTTCCCTTTGCGTTCTCTCCCTTTGCATTCTCTTTCTCTTCGCTGTGTTCTCTTGCTCCTCTCTGCTTGCCTCTCTGCGCTCTTGGTCCATCGCCTACTTTGATATGACTCAGCTGCGTCGGTGCGCGCCGGCACCTTCCCGCCCATCTTCTACAACTCAGCCTATCTCACACCCTGTCGACGGTAGTCAACGCCTGTGACCTGCTTTGGAGCGGACGTTATACCAGTGTAAGATTCTTTTTACCGTTCTCTATGAACAAAGCATTAGGCTATCTAATGTATCTAGTAATCCTAATGAACTGTCCTTAGTTCTCGCCGAGCGCACCAGTGAGAGAACTGTAAGAGGACAAGTACAATTTGTTGGAGTCTGAACTGTCGTTATGGGTATGTTTTATCTGTGGTGTATGTGCGGTGAATGACTGATAGTCGGTGATACTCGTACCAGGAGTCAAAGCATCCGCTAAGGCGCTGTAGGTCGAGATGGTGTAGGATCTATGTTGGACTTTGTCGAGTAACTTGGATGGGGTATCGTATGTAAGTGGTTTCACTATGTTTACTGATGGACGAGGAGCACTGATTGGTATGAGATTCAAGGTGTTGGCTTTGTGCTGTTCTGTATTACCACGGGCGCTTTCATGGATTGTAGGTAGCGCGTGCTGCCTGCGCTGGCTGAGGGCTATGTACTGGTGAGATTATGTCCAATGTTCGCGAGGAATTGACTAACCAAGACGTGAGACAGATCGCGATGTTCGTCGTACGTGTGTCGATGCGTTATCGCGGGTCTGGATCCCATACATCACATGTGTATTGATGCTCTTGTTGACTCGCTCGTCGTAAGCTTGTCCATGCATAACACCTCCGAGTAATGTAAGGCTGATACCATCACGATTGATGTTGCGATGGGCTTGTTCATTGCCATTCGTTGTGGTTGGTGAAGCTTTCCAAACCTCAGGAGGCATGAGGCATCTTGGAAAGTACAAGGCTGGGATGACGAAGCCAGCATCCTCTTTGTCTGTTAGCCAATCTACTGTAGTGTTAGGATGGTTGTATCTTGCATATGAAATTGGTACCTTTCGCCTTCTTTCCTCCGCCTCTGATGACATGTAGAGTGTTCTCGAAGTTTGGATGTGCTTCAAAAGATGACATACTGAGCATGGCATTGTATACATTCGACGAAACGACTGTGCAAAGCTTTCGCACGTTGCGGTGAAAATGGAAGCTGCAGAGTCGGTACATTCGACGAAGATGCTCGTAAGGGCCAAGGTCACAGAGGCGACGACTCGGTTCGTATTGACATGGCATGGTATTGGCACGACAAAGTGCAACACAGAACTGTCCTAAACCTATGGCTGTGTTAGCACAAATAGACACATTCCGAAGCTTGACTGACCGAGAGCTTGTCCCCTGTGGCCATCTGCGACAACAGACTGAATACCACGTCCCGAGATGTACTGGAATGACACTTCAAGTCCGGTGTCGTGCTTTGCAATTTCAAAGATACGGGTAAATAAGATAAGATGCGCATCTGCTGATTCTGATGTTGTGAATGCGCGAGCAACAACGATAGCTATAAAATGCTGCGGATAAGTTAAATATCAAGAAAAAAAAAATAACTGACATCGCATATGTCTATTGTCCCAAGTTTCAATTTCAAACTCTTCCCATTTTCCGCTAACACGCTTGAATGACATATCAATTGAGAGGCGCTTCACATGTATCAATTGAAACGACATTGCTGGGGACATGCAAACAATGAGTTGAAACTCCACACTCTTAACCTTGTGTGTCTCAGCACATCGGACATAGCGACGTGGATCATCGTACGAATTGCTGATTAATTGTGCGACACCTGACAGCCGAGTGGTAAGTCAAAAAAAAATGGGGGAAGGGGGAAGAAAAAATTGAAGAAAATAATAGCAAGCACATACCCTCAAATCCCGTTTTGTGTGGGAACTTCATGCGGCGCACCACATTGATCAGGCGTCGTAAATGATCAAGATTCGCGAGTGATGGATGAAGGTCTGATAGGCTTGGAGACTGATTGGACTCCCAGCCAAGTACATTCCGTAATCCATGGACAAATCCGGAGTCGAGCATGATGCGTCGTGGTGTTGCGTCAGCGAGACGCCAGCCCATGTCACATAGCAGTCTCTGCAGGTCAGCAACTAAGGGCGGCGGCGTTTTGGCTGGTGCCGGTGGTGCGTGGGAATGCGGACTGCGACAGACGACAACTATACGAGGGCACACATGGAGGTCGTTCGGGACGTAGACGAGAAATGTAGCCTTGCACTTTGTGACCCAAGGCAGAAGAACTCCTTGGGTGAGCGAGCCATTCGGAAAACGGTGCCAATGTGCTGGAAAAATATATGAGTGATGGCAAGAAAGGGACGGGGGGTTACATACGACAGAGCTGCTTTTGTGCCGACAGTGGTGCAGTGAATGTACACAGTACACGTGGGCCATATCCCTCCTGCATGGCAGCTACTTCATACTTTGCAATCGTGTGCATGTCGTTTTCGAAGAGCGCACGTAAATAGTCAGTATCATACTCCTGCAAATTGCGCAGGATTAAATGTGCACAGCAACTCCGTGTACGATATTGGCAGCTGCAGAAGTTTTAGTGTTGATTCAATCTCGAAGTCAGCAACATACGAAATGAAATAACGATTGGAACGGTCGCGTCGCAATACGAGCACTCCTTTACACTCTTCATCGGCTTTCTTTCGCCGACTTTGGCGATTGTGTTTGACTAACGTAGCGGCACCCGGCGGAAGCATGCATGATTCACCAACTCCAACACCATCGTCCATTGTCGGCTCGAACTCAGAGTCAGACTCTTCATCTATGATTGTTGCTGTGCCAAACTCAAGAATGTTTCTGAACGAGCAACCATGTTCGCTCAGTGAGCAGAAGAGTGCGAGAGTCTTCATGAAAACTTCGGCCTTAGCAGTGTCGACCCAAAGCGGCGAAACGAGTTGTGTGCGGACCTGTTCCGGGCTTGTATACGAGTGCCCGAAACTGGTCGTCGAGGCATCACCATGGGCAGAGCAAACCTTGAGGCCACGACCTGTTGCGAAGTTAGTACAGTAATGTGCTCGAAGATACCACACTTACATGAGATGTATGTTCGTCGACACAAAACCTGCTCGCCTTTGTCATCCGTCAAGAGGCTGCAATTGACATCTGGCCGGCCGCCGCGGGTGTCGCCCAGCGAGTATTGAAAGCTTGACTTTGGATTTTCGGGGGCATTGGGATCGATGGGAAAGACATGGACGATGCCAATGTTGTCGGACTCTCCCGTTTGCGGATACTCAACGATGACACCAGGGGGGTGGTGTACGATTCGGTGCACCGACAGTTTAGGGTTGATCTTGTAAAGCCGTTGGTCGATCTCCTCTTGAGTGAACGGGCGCGCGGGTGGAGGAAGATATCGAGAACCAGAGACAGCTGGTGAGGGACTGGAAGAGCGACCGAGTGAAGGAGTGGAAGAACGACCGAGTGAAGGAGTGGATGAGCGTGAGGAAAGCTGGGAGGATGGACGAGATGGCGAAACGATTGACTCGAGATCGGGTGAGAGCCCAACACCCTCCAGTATTGCCCGCGCCTGCGCTAGCGCAGCGCGCTGATCACTGGAGAGGTCCATTGAGCAGAGGCCAGCTGAAAGAATGGAATAGCGTAGCGTACCTTTATATACGTCGAGCAATTGTGGTGCTTTGAGGGTAAGTCGTCTGCGTGATGGTAGCGTCGTACAACTAGCCGGCGGCACTTGGACTGTGATGGCCAAATTTGGTAAGCAAAAGGAGAGCAGCGCCACGACACTCTTTTTCTCATTCCCTCACCACCGCGAACGACGAACACGCTGGCAGCGTCGCCTTACTCCATAACGCGCACGGTTGACAAACACGGCCGCGGCGTCACCGCCTACGGGGTAAGCACACATTTTTACCTCTTCCAATTGCTAGTTTTATTCATTACATTTCCTCGTAGCCGCTCTTCTGCGTGTTTTTAACCCCATCCCTTTCGACATTCCGAATCTCGCCGCTCACTCCGACCGCGTTTCGACGCCATTACCGTTCGTTGGCAGCCGCGCGGATTTGCACTTCATTTCGATCCGAAGGTCCCTTGCGTTTTCATTCACCATTATTCCGCATCTCGCCTCTCACCCCGACGTTCGTTTGCTACCTCGCAACCCCATTTCATTCCCAAGGTCCCTTCTTTCTCATTCATGATTATTCCGAATCTCGCCTCTTTCCCCAATGGTGTTTCAATACTATCACCTCGTTTGCAGCCGCGCGAATGTTCCCCTACGTCCTTATCCACCATTATTCCGAACCTCGCCACTCACCTCCCCAACGTCATCTCCACGCCCTCGCTCACTTGTGTGCCATGACCGGTGATGGTGTCAACGATGCACCTGCCCTCTCCCGTGCCAATGTCGGTATCGCTGTTGAAGCACCGACACTGTCCGTGGCGCTGCTGATGTTGTCTTGACTTCGCGTGTGGCTTCGACTTCCCCCCTACATGATTCTGATCATCGCCCTCTTGAATGTCGGTATCCTCCTGACACGCTCTGTGTCGACCGTGTTTTGCCTTCGATCACACACCCGCCGCCCGATGCTCGGGACCAACCCTGATACCCTGTTGCCATCGTACTCACAGCCTGACTCTCCAGTGTTGTCGCTTTGCCACACATCCCCCTGCAGCGAAGATCCTCTTAGCCTTGTCGCCAGTCCTGGCTGAGGCCACGCCTGCGAGTGCCCCACTGTTTGGTAATCACTACTTCTTTACTTGTCCACCATCCTGTAGAGCTACCCATCTTGAAGCTGATATTGTGTTGTCTCCTGCCATCCTTCGTGCTGATTTATTTCATGGACCTCTATACCCAAGCTCGTTCTACAAGTGCTGCTTATCTGCAACTAGTTCGCGAGCCTACAGTTGCCCAACCACTCTCACATATTTCCAAGGTATGACAGTAACTGTATTATCCACGAACCACTATCTTACAGTTGTAGATATTCTGCCTGAATGTTGCTCTCGGCGCTATGTCCACGAACACCCGCAATCATGGCATCCCCATCACAGATCAGGAGCGATGATGAATGAGAACAGGACACACGATGAGGAGGGAAGAACGCACAACGAGAAGAGAAGAACGCACGATGATGAGAGAACGACGTGCGATGAGGAGAGAAGGACGCGCAATGAGGAGGCTCCAACGCACAACGAGAAGTCAACGACGCACGCTGACTCCCGAGAAGCGTTGGTGATTGAGGGGTGGTTTGATGGGATGAAGGGATCGAAGGGCGTCGGATATATATGACTGGGGTTGGTTTTTAGCCGAGATGTGCCGGGGGTCCTCTGTGACTCGGACCATCTACTGCGTATTCCCCGTGCCCGGACTTTTTTGCTTCTGCTGCAATAATGTGTCGTAATGGTACCAGGGCACACAACACTCGCCACACCGCGCCACATCATCATTTCGTCATGTCGATCATTACAGGGAACTTGAGGAACTTGAAGGAGGCAGGATACAGTGCTGCCAGTACTTGCTACAGCGCACATCCGTCCGTCCGCTCATTCACAAATCGCGTGTCATTGTCAAGACGCCCCCAGTCTTCCTCCGAGCGTGACCACGTCCGCTTTGGTTTGCCAGTGTGTCCCTGGCGCTGTGGCTGCCAACTTAACTGAGCTGACATTGGGTGCTTTGTCGTCAGAGACAAAACGACGAAACGACGAACTTATCCTACAGCCGCCTACAATAATGACAGTCGAGATGACAGTTGCTCAGCTGTTCTTCAACTCGGCACATGCTGTGCAGACTGCTGTGCATTTCGAGTCACCACCGCGTCACGATTTGTGATTCGCCCACTGCATAGTAAGGAGCTGGCTTCGCTCGCCGCTGGCGGTAATACGACCATCGACGGCAACATCACGAACACCGCTTCATTATTGTCCTCCAAAGCCTTGCGTGACTGGGCAATCATCCTAGTTATCGGTAGTCTTTTTGAGACTGGTCTCAGGTTGCTATCTTCGTGGTGGAATTGGCTGATCAATTCGTTCTTCCTCACTGTAGTATTCGATGAAGATGATCTCAGCTACCGTGCGTCACGTTTCAGCGTGGTTGGGCCCTTCATTTGACTACTTTGACAGAATGGATCCAGCTCTGGTTATCAAAGCACCCCTCATGGAGTATGTCGGGTCGTCCCCAACGTACTGATCTTTGGTACTGATTTGGGGAATTTACAGGGACCGCTCGGAACGTTTCGATTACCACTTCCAACTTTGGGCTGACCCGGTCTCGGACTATGGACAACCAAATGACCAACCAGAGGAAAATTTCATATCTCCCAGCGGTATCAATGGCCTGTTCTCTCTGGTATAAATCCCGTTGGGTGCAGGTCACTCGCCGAATCGAACTCTCCCGCGGTGGATGGTCCTTTGCGGAGACTCTTACATTGAGGTAGGCTTTTTTCGACAATCGCTCATCAGCATCTCGCTCACTCGTCGCAGAATCTTGGCCCGTGATCGTAACATTCTCACAGAGATGATGCAAGAACTCCAGGTGGAATACCAAAAGGCTCAACAGGACTCGATCACTGTCTATTCCAGTAGAGTTGCAGCGTGCGTCCTTCTCAGAAATAGTCTTGGGTGCATTTGCTAAGTATACGATTTACAATAGTGACTGCGCTTGGAAGAGGATTGCTACGCGACCTAAGCGCCCCCTCACTTCCGTTATTCTTGACCCTGGCATGGTCGATCTCGTAGTTAAAGATGCTCGTGATTTCCTTCAAAGTAAGCAATGGTACGCTGATCGTGGTATCCCCTTCCGCCGAGGATATCTCCTTGTATGTCCTTTTTTGACTTGCATAGACAATTTCAGACTCACTGTTTTTAGTATGGTACCCCCGGAGCTGGAAAGACCTCTCTCATCCACAGCATTGGAGGCGAATTGGGGCTTGACATCTACATCATTTCTCTTTCCCGTTCTGGACTAAACGATACCCGCCTCACTGAGCTTATCTCTGGCCTCCCCGAGCGCTGCATCGCCCTCATGGAAGACATCGACGCTGCCTTCCACCACGGTGTCAATCGCGAATCCCCCGAACCCGCGAAACTCACCGAGCCTCACGATTCTGATAAAGGACAACGACGCAATGGACGTCCAGCTCCCACCAGTACCGCCCGTCTCTCACTCAGCGGTCTCCTTAATGCGCTCGACGGTATCGCAGCTCAAGAAGGCCGTATCCTCTTTGCTACGGCTAACAATTACAACGCGCTCGATCCTGCGTTGCGTCGACCTGGTCGGTTAGATCTCCACATCGAGTTCAAGCATGCGAATCGGTACCAGGCCGAGGAACTGTTCAAGTGCTTCTACACACGTCCTTCATCTGAGCTCGCCAAAGAGGCGAAGACGAACAACGTTGAATTGGACGAGAGCGAGGGTGGAGATTTGGGCTTTGAAGACGCCTCGGCCAAAGACCACATTGATCTCTCTTCTTCCTTCCCCTCCTCCTCTGTTTCTGTCATCTTGGAGAAGACCGACGCTGAACCCCACACTCGAGCACCAACGTTCGCTGGCATCCCCCACCGCATCCGTCCACCTCAGTTGTCCAGCGATGACAACACCAAACTCGCAGTCCAATTCGCTGCCTCTGTCCCCGAACGACATCTTTCGATGGCTAGTCTGCAGGGGTTCCTCATGATGTATAAGACGAGACCATATGAAGCTGTGGCGAGGATATCGGCGTGGGTGGCACAGGAACTTGCGGAGTAAGGTGAAAGACGACGGACGACGGACGACGGACGACGGAATGCTTGATGGTAAAGTTAAATTACCCTCTTGGATGGACGCGCGCTTATATATACCCAGCATACTTGGACACGATCACATCATACGACGACTACACATTTTGGTCCAGATTCACAAGCGAGGTGATAAACAGTGGGGTCGCACTTCACCCCGAGCCCTAGGGAGACCGACAGCGAGAACGCGGTCCCCCTCCGGGATACCGTGACGAGCGGGCGCTTTCCATATCCGTCTGTTCGGTTCCTCTCGCGTGCCTACGTTCTCCATCACGACAGATGAGCCTAGAAGCCCATCACATTTCAGCCTGGTCCGATGTTCAACGTTCAATGACGAACAGACCACCTCACAAATGCACGTCTTACGATTTTGATCCCCATGGCGTCGTGATCATACCATGTAGTCTTTCAAAATAATCGCCGTCGCCGACATCCAACCGACATCGCTAGCGGTTCTGGTGATTCGCGGCGGCCGCAGCACGGCCCGTTCTTCACAACTCTCCTACTTCAGTGCTCGCTCTCTTTGACTTGCGAAATTGACTTGTCTCGTAAGCTATATAACCATCGGAGTATCAGCCCAAACCGCCCTGACAAACTAAAGAGCCATGGTCAAAGGACGCACGCTGAGCCATTCTCCATGAGGTGAAGCCGTGTGTTTACAACAAGAGACGATCATCCTCAATGTCGAACTGGATGGTTTGTTCTCGATCATGAATGCTCCACATTATCCGCGAACGTACGAAAAATACAAGCAAAGTACAACTACGGTATCAATCAAAAGCCGTCTAGATGCTCGATGTGGTCGAAAAGAAAACAAACAACAAGGATTATCGCGCCAAACGAGGCTCATGTAACAATTATAACAATCATGCGACGGGCGCACGTGCGTATTTCCTGCGGTACTTCTTGTCCACTGATTCGAGGTAGTAAGCACCAGGCCAGATGTTGGCGATCGAACCATCGGGAGTGTAGTCGACGGCATTGTGGTTCTTCTCACGAAGCTGGAATGGGACAGTAAGACTTGACGTCGATCAGGGAAATGAAAGAAAACTTACACCGAGGGCATCAACGTATTCCTGGCAAGGAACGACTTCCATGCTCGCCAAACGCTTGAGAAGGTCCATCTTCTCCCGGATCTCCGACGTGTCACCCTTGACGCGGAGAGTGAAGAAACTGGCAGCGCATCCACTACCGAACGCGAACATGCTGATAGACTTGCCCTTGAGATCGGAAGGCTCAACTGAGGAGAGGAGGGAGGCAAGGCAGCCGTATAACGATGCAGTGTACATGTTACCCAAGCGTTTCGAGGTGGCCATTGCAGGCTCGACCTTTTTGTTGTATGTAGCTTTTGAGGCGGTGATGAAGGTCTTCTCTAGGTTCTTGTCGGTGAGTGATGCGACGTGAGACACAGCAAGGATTGCGTCGGGGGAGGAAACGTTGGCGAATTGAGGCGCTGATGGAGATGCGAGGAAGTCGTTGTAGAAGAGACGTCCGAGACCTTTCTGGACTTGCTTGCCGTAGGGTGAGTGGAAGACAGCGTAGTCGACATCATCAAGGGAGAAACCCTTGGAATCAGATTTAGCATTTGCATGACCGTTGAGCTGGAGCTTCTTCGCGCGTGCCGTCTTTTCACGGAAGCGGGCATAGGCAGCATCGAGTGCAGAGATGTAGGTGGTGACAGAGACAGGTCCATCGACTTCAGGGTACTCCGAGTCCAATTTGGGCTTGTAAAAGTCGTAGGTGTTGGTCATGTGGTTGCCATGAACGGCTGGGGGAAATGATGCGCGTCAGTTGAGCAACCATTAAACCGGGCAAACGGAGCTAAACGGGAAATCAACTTACATCCAATGACAACAGGTGCGTTGGGACCGATGAGCATGGCGCAAGCACCAGCACCACCAGCAGGACGTGCGGCACCCTCGGCGTAGATCGCAATGTCACCACCGACGACAATAGCATTGCGACCATCCCAGGACGTCGATTCGACCCAGTTGACGGCATTAAAAAGTGCCGCGGTAGATCCGTAACAAGCGTTTTTGGAATCAATACCCTCGATGTCGAAATTACCAGCCTCGGCGAAGAGGTCCATAAGAGTCGTTTTCACGGATTTCGATTTATCGATGATGGTCTCGGTACCAACGTCAATACGACCGATGGATTTGGGGTCGATGTTGAATTTTTCAAGGAGACCGTTGACGGCTGTGACGAACAAAATGGTCAGAACGTCGCCCCAAAAATGGAATGGAATAGAGAACGGAATGGAGACGGCGGCTTACCGTTCAAGGCGAAGGAGTTGATATCCTCGCGGTCGTCACAGCAAGCCATGTACTCCTGGCCAAGGCCGATGGTGTACTTTCCAGCAGGGACGTTGTCAAACTTCTCAAGGTCAGCCTCGGAGATACACTGAGGGTATTGGGTTAGCCCGCGAAAATGAGTCGCGTGAATGAAACGTACTCTGCGAGGGAAGTAGACTTCCATGGCAAGGATACCGACATCCTTTGGGCGGGGCATTTCGTACTCAGAGGTGGAGGTAGTAGCGGAAGGGATGGCCATGGCTGCTAGCAGTGAGAAGGAGAGGGAAGATGTTGAAAATACAGAGGACTGGGTTGGGTTTATATATTGCAAACGCGTGATGGAGGATAGGTCGATTTACATAACGATTTTTTTTTTTCAAAAAAACTGTAATGGTACGATACCAAAGTGACGTGTCTCAAGATCTCACCACCGCAAAATATGTGCAGGCAAGTTGCAACCCAGCGTTTGCCCAACGACGTTCTTGGCTGCTACTTTAGCCCAAACCGTACAATGAAATGTATCCTTCTGGGCCTTTCAAGTGAAACCACCATATGCATCTTCTCGTTTACTCAACCTAAGCCAAATCCGCTATGCGCTTGACTCATCTGGTGGGCGACAAACCCCTCTCCCTGCGCGATCAGACACATCGTGTGTACAAGCGATAACGAGTCCATGTCATGTTTACAACTGACGATGGGAATCACGACCACACCCCGAGGCCAGGCACCCAAACCTGACACCATACACACTGGTTCAACGTTCTCTAGTACGTCTACCGTGCAACGCGTGGCTCAAGGTGAGTTCATATCCACAAGCGAGGTGATAAGCAGCGGGGTTGTCCCCCATAACCTGTCGGGGGTCGCACTTCACCCCAAGCCCTAGGGAGACCGACAGCGAAAACGCGGTCCCCCTTCTCGCATGCCCACCGTCCAGCCAATGTGCTCGCGATTATCACCAGCCCATCATATTTCAGCCTGGTGCAATGTTCAGTGACGAGCCGACCACCTTACGATCTTGATACCCACGGCGTCGTGGTCATACCATGTGGTCTTTGAAGATAATCGCCGACATCGCTAGCGGCTCTGGTGATTCGCGGCGGCCGCAGCTCGTTCTTCACAACTCTCCTACTTTGGGCTATTTTTATTTCACCCCTGTCAACTCGCTATCCGATGGGGCAGTTCGCACCGCAGATTGATTCATGTATATACTGGACTTGAAATCGGCTTTCCAACGAGTCCAAAACATGAATCAGTGAGATGGTGACCGGATTGGGTTGAACAAATCCGGTGGATTTGATTGGTAGCCCGATAATCAACTGAATGCCTATCAGTCCTTGTTAGCCACCGAAGCCAAAAGGCCGGGTGCATCTCCGAGACACGCCCTTGTCCACCAACCAGGTATACACACAGGGATCAAGCGTCAAGAACGTTCCGCCGCCACCGAAACAATCGCAGTCGTATCAAGATGCCACTCACTCTCTCCATTCTCAAGTCACGGCATGTCATATCTTCCCCAACGTCCCCGAGGCGGAAACTCTACTTCCCTCCAGGCAGTCACACATATGATCGACATTCTATCCCACCCGACCAGCTCTGTATCTCGTTCTCGGATCCCGTCCTCGTCGCAGCCGAACAAGAACTTCGCGAGCTCAACGTGTCGAACGTGCAAAGACGGGGCGTAGAGCCAATTCTCAAGCATGTCAGCCGCACCCGGTCGACGAACAAGACCAGTGCGCTTAAGCGAGCACCGACGTTGCGCCTACCAGTGAGATACGGATCCGTCTCTCGAGGGCCAACCAATCTGCCTAGGTCCGAACCTTGGAGCCGATCGCGTCCTACGACCATCACCCCAGACAAAGCCCGACGATTGATTCAAAAGGACACCTATTCGACAGCCGCGATACGCAAGCCAAGTTTATCCGACTCGTCAGGCAGTTCTGAATCATCTCCGGTGTCGGAGACAATCATCGACACCAATAGCACACCTGGTAGTTCAGTCAACTCTACCTCCGTGAATGGGTATGCATGACCGATACCCTCGAGAACCAACCCCTAACTATCGATAAGATACAGTCGTTTCGGTCCCAATCTGGCGCCCCTGGCAAGCGAAACGTTCAAAGAAGAGCTTTACATCAGAGGTTACTTGAAGAGACCCACGATTCGCCCGTCGAACGTCACCTCGCACAAGTCAAGAACAAACCTCGTGTTCGTGAACCGTGGCGTATTTCCCCAAGTTGTTGGACGACGGCATGGCCAGAAGATCGCAGTACAGCTGAGAGCACAACAGGTGAATCATTGGAAACAACACGAGGTGAGAAACGCGTCATTAACCAACCCCAAAAGGACGTGCCCATGGTGCCTAGCGGAGTCGACACGAGTCTTTCTGAGAAGCAGCCTTCTTCGGCCTACTTTTCTTGCCTAACTCTCCCAACCCCGCGCAGGGACGGCATCGATTCCCCAGGGTCAAATGGAAACACGACCACGTCCGAGTCATTTGATCTGCACGAGTTTTCGTACATGACAGCATTCACAACACCGC
Organism: Chalciporus piperatus; assembly: GCA_038093975.1. Classification (NCBI taxonomy): domain Eukaryota; kingdom Fungi; phylum Basidiomycota; class Agaricomycetes; order Boletales; family Boletaceae; genus Chalciporus; species Chalciporus piperatus. Next base: position 14,750 of record JBBPTG010000095.1, read on the forward strand.
CTTCTTCGCCTTCGATCCATGGTGGGGGGATAATCGAGAAAGGGGCTTGATCTAGCATCAGCGAGAAGAGTGGGTGACCATAATGCCGATTATTGAGTGGAGAATGTGGATGGCGGCACGGAGGAAATGAACAATTCTGGGGCAGATCGATGATAACATGTACCTTCTCAACGTCATTGTGAAGGTGCTGGAACAATCAGAACTGCATGATTTAATTCGATAACACTGGTTTAAATGGCGGTACATGTGGGTCTCGTGTCGACACGAGTAAATGACTCGCCTTCAGATCCAGAATCCTACGGCATGGTTTGCGCGTGTGATGGTGATCGGTGCGAGAGTGTAAGGAATCAAGAATTTGTTCTGGACCAGATGTTTGGCGACAACTTCAGAAGCAAACAAACGTACTACTGCAGCAGTACCCCCTTACGACAATCACTCACGACGCAAGGAGCTTGCTATATATATTCCAGATAAAAAGCCTTCGCCCATGGATTTCGGATGCCTAGGAGTTATCTTTGCACCTGCCTCATGTGTATCAAGAGTTCGAGATGATGCTGTGTCACTGCCATGCCATGCGCACAAGTAGCCTGAACCTCATGTCACAATGAATAATCCAGACTCGTGTCCGTAGACATTGCCGTTATATCTCATCGGGAGCGCAATCAGTCGAGCATTCATTCATCGTCTCTCATCGTCTCCCCCCAATGTCTCAAATTGTCGTCGAAATGTCATCTCTGACTCTCGAAGTCACGCCGTTCCGCGCTCCCTTTGACGACAAAGAAGCTGACCTCATTCTCCACGCCTCAGACGGCGCACGTTTCGCTGTCCACAAGTTATTCCTGACGATGGCTTCACCTCTATTGAAGCGCTGTCTAGCGCTGGGATCATCCTCGCCCTCACCTGTCTTCGGGGGGATGACCGTCAGACAGGAAGGGGGTTACGATGCCATAGATCTCGTCGAGGACGGAGTGACAACGGAAAGGGTCCTGCAGTACTGCTACCCCATTTCCAACCCCGTCCTCGAAAATCTCGACGACATCCAAGGGGTCCTGGAGATGATGAAGAAGTTCAACATGAAGGGTCTCATAAACCGAGTGAGAGGCCTACTGGTTAGACCCTCCTTCATCGAGGCCGAGCCTTTACGCGTCTTCGCCATCGCCTACCGCTTCGGGTTCGAAGCGGAGGCCCGCCTGGCAGCCCTACACACCCTCCGCTACCCCATGTTCGGTCCTTACGTCAAGGAGCTCGAGCACATCCCTGCATCAGTATACCACAAACTCCTTCAGTACCACCGCCAATGCAGCGTCACAGCGTGCAGCCTCACGTCCGATTTCTCGTGGTTCCCCGGGTTCGCATCACGCTGGGTTTGGTTCCAGTGTGACGATTGTGTTCACCATTCGCTGTCGTGGCCTTTGGCAGATGGGAAGATCTACGAGGTGAACGCTTGGTTCATCGAGTATATGGAACGCACGAGGGAGGCTCTTCGCGAGCGACCCTATTCAAAGGTGGTTACCGATCCGATGTTGATCGTGGAGGCTCTGGAGACTGCAGCTACGTGTCACACATGTCGACCAGCGGCGTACCTGGATCTGAGTACGTTCATCGGAGAGCATTTTACGGTGGAAGTGGAGAAGGCGACTGAAGCGGTTAGTACTCTTTGCGCCCACCTCCGTGTCTCAGATTGACTAACGTTCGAGTCGTTGTATTAGGTGGAACTGGATATACCATTCTAAATGCACAATGATGAGAACGGAAACGGTTACATTGAGACGTCAGTCATGCATCACCCACCTGTATCATAGACACAGTAGATCTTGCCAGTTGTGTGACACGTTGCAGGCGTTGAAACGTTGCCACCTCAACGTAGTGTCACCTCCATTCGCCGAAAGCGATCTCGGCGTCACTGTCTTGGCCTGAAGAACTTGACCACGATGGCTGCTCTGTCGTAGCTATCCTCAGCAGATTCCCCCTGTGATTTTACATGGAGGGTGTACATCATGAGTTATACAGTGTGAACTTCCAAATTGGGATGTGAGGTGAGTCGGGAATGCCAGTCACTGTTCGAGCACTTAGCTATGGTCTCCGTTCGCACTTTTGTCGGTCTCTCTCGCATACGTCCACCTGGAATCCTACCACACTGTAAACGGATATCCGACAACTCCCAACTCCAACGCCAACTCAGATCGACACCACGTCTACTTCTTCCCAGGACCTTTACTACAACACATTCCTTACAATATGCGCGTCCCTCTCCTAATACGAAGGTCCCAGAAACAAAGACGCAGAATGGAATCAACCCAAAGTCGCGCGAAAAACCCACCATTCGCGAAAATATCTACACCATTCCTAATCTCCTGACCGTGTCGCGTATCCTCGCCTGCCCCGTCATAGGTTGGTCTATACTGAATGACGACTTCTATCTCGCGACCGGTTTACTTGTCTATGCCGGACTTTCTGATCTTGTGAGTCGTATGTTGCATGTAGCGTTGTGACGCGTCGTTGAGCAAAGGACAGATGGATGGATTCTTGGCAAGGCGGTTTAACATGCACTCCGTGCTCGGAACCATACTCGATCCTGCTGCTGACAAGGCGTTGATGACTACGCTCACAATCACGCTCGCAGTCAAAGGAATGCTACCCGGTGCGTAATCTCTCCCCCCCTCCTACGCTGTCCCTTACTCATCCTCTACAGTTTGGCTAGCGACAGTGATCATCGGGCGAGACGCCCTACTGAGTCTTTCAGCGTTCTACATCCGCTATACGTCCTTGCCTCACCCAGTAAGCAGTCACTAGAAACCAAGGTGCTCAATATAGATGAGTCGTTCGCGCATACAGAAAACTTTCCAGCGATATTGGGATTTCTCCATCCCTTCCGCTGAAGTACGTCCAACGACCATAAGCAAGGTGTGCACGTCCCGCTTGGCTGTTTTATCGAATGCCCACTTCTGTCGTTCCTAGTACAACACTGCTGCACAGCTTGCGCTGATGTTTGGTACGACTGTAGCCCCCGTTGCTCCGGCGTTCATCGGTGCGTATCTCCCCGAGATGCAGTAAGTCAGGAATTCCTCTCTCGTTCGCCTGTTTGTAATGTTCTTCCAGAGCACTGGTCGCCGTGACCACGGTTTGGAGTGGTTTGTCCTATGTCTTCTCAAAGGACGCCTATCGGGTCACATCGGACACTCGCGAGCAGCGACCCCCTCCGCCATAGTCGTACCAGCATTATTACCCTCGCGCTCATCCAAGCGCTTGGTGCATTACAATTCATACCTAAGAGTATAATACTATACAACTACACGTCTAGGGCAAGATACAGAACTACTACAGACTTCGGTATAGCACCGACGGCGATGGACCCACACGGAAACTTGATGTCATCTACTATTGACCGTCAACCTCCGTCGACGAACCTCTTGGAGGGCATCCACGATAGCTTGTTTATTAGAGCAAGCTTCTCGCCAAGCATCGCTAGCAGCCCTGCTCGGATATGAGTAACTTTCGTGCGATGATGAGAGTGAGCACTCACTTTGCACGACGAATGAATATAATGCACCAGGCAGTGCTCTTGAAAGAGCGAGGCTTTTTGGCAAGTGCAGGCGGAGGCTGTTTCGGGTATCCTATCTGTGATATACAAGCCAAGATACGCTTTTCGCTGATCGCAAACACGTCAGGAAGGTCACAATCGGGAGGCAGCACCACAGTACCTTGCTTCGAAACTCCCCAGGAGTACGAGGAGATATCGTTTTTGGTAGCTGAGATCATCCCGCAACGTCGATTCGCGGGTGAACTTGGCCTTCAAATAACGAATCTGAACGATCAGCCCTTTACACTCTTGTTTGTGGTGCGCCTTCAGCTCCTCAATTTCAACTCCATCGCTGGACCTAACAGCGGAATTAGAATCAACACCCTCCGGGACGAGAAAAGGATCACGTACTCGGAGCAAACATGTAGCTGCATTTTCTTCACCTTCGCCTTTTGGCTCTCGAGCTGATCTGTGAGGAGACGAACCTGAGTCTGAGCCTGTTTCTTCGTTCGTTCTGCCTTGGAGATCTCCTCCTTCTGCCTCTGCTCAGACTTTGCTTTCTCCACACGCAGCGCTTTCAGATCACGACCAAAGATTTCGGCGTCTTTCCGAACGCGTTTCAGATCAGCCTCGAATGCAGCGATGGTTCTCTCGACATGGTTCTTTTCCATCACGATTCGATTCTTCTCTTGCTCCGTACGTTGAAGTTCGTCAGCTTGATTGGCAAGCGCACGTCGAAGCTCTTCGATCTCTGCAAGATGGATATCGAGTTGTTGACGCCTGTTCTCGTGCGATTTGTGCGACGCGCTGTACTCGTTACGAAGTTTATTGGCACGCTGATGGAGGTTGTGAGTCTTGAGAATATCATCCAAAGTGCCTGCTGGACTTACCTCGGTGGCTGCAGCGTATCGTTGTTGAAGGTCTTTGTGATCTCGGGCAAGGATGGAACGTTCCTGACGGAGTTGCTCAATCGCCGACGTATTTTCGCCCACTTTGGTTTCCAGGAGACGTGCTTTCTGCTCTGCGTTCGCGTCGACTGTAAGAGGTACATCAGCAGAGGAGAATTCAGGTGACCAAGGACCCATACCTCGGAGCTCGTTCTCGAGTTCGTGGTTCTCCTGTTTGGCTTTCTGCAACTGACGTTTCACATCTTCCATATCCTAGAGTTGTTCCAAGTTGAGTGAGAAAGAAAAAAATGATATTGTTCAAAGCCTTACCGTTTCAGTGCGCTGAAGCTCTCGAGCGACATCTCCAATCTCGCGTTGTAGACGATCCTGTTGAGTCGACATCTGTCTGAGACGCATCCGTTCCGCCTGCAATTCCGCTTCAAGATCAGCGATGGCAGCCTTGGTCTGTCCGACTTCCTGTACACACGATCACGGTGAGCGTTTTGGGCCGTACATCACGCAAAAAAGTCACAAATCCTACCTCTTGCGTGTCCGTGATCGCTTTGTGGCTCTCCCGCTCAGCTTCGACGGCTTTTTTCACCTCCTGTTTTGCGTTCCGTATTTCGATGCTCATACGGTTTGCGGTGTCCTGGAGTACGGCCTTCTCGCCCAAGAGCTGACGTTTCTCGTCCTGCCATCGTTTCTTCATCGTATCTAGCTCGGCGTTCACATGCTGAAGCTCCACGCGAAGCGCCTCACCAGCCTTGGAGGGTGGAGTTGGAGGATTCGACGGAAGTTCGTTGTACACGTCCAAGGAAAGAGAACTGCTCAAGAATCATTAGTCTCTCGAGGCAAAGAAAAAAATGCTTAGTGTCACACCTCTCGTCCGCTTCGTAGATGTGCTGCAGTCGCGAAGCGTCGATCTTCGCCCAACACTTCTGACAACGAAGCTTCTCGAGTCGACGAAGCCGCCTCTCTTCTCTCCTCTGCAACCTCGCAGTTTCGCTTTCGAGTGTCACGATCTTGGCACGAGCATCCTCGAGGTTCTTTGTGAGATCAACGACGTCAAGGCCGGCTTCTTGGAGCTCGTCTAGTTTCTGGTCGATGCTTTCGTTGGCCTGATCAAGCTCTGTCTGCAGCCTGGCAATTTCTGTCAGCAGAGGGGAGACGGTCGGATCGGCAGTAGTAGCATTCAACCACGAAAGCTATGAAAAGGCGTCATTGTGAACTACAGCTCCAGCTGAATAGTCTTGCAACACTACTCACGTCTCTGAGTGGCGCTCCGGGAGTCTTGGGGGTCTTGACAGTCATCGACAGAACATGTCGGTGGATGGGAGAAATTCCACTCATGCTCAGGACTCTCTTCGGCGTCGCCATCTCCGCATTTGAGCTCTTCAGTGACTTGACGCGTTCCACCAACTCCTCCTTTTCGCGTTCCAGCAGCTCGATCCTGGTATCCCTGGCCTTGTCGATAGCCTTCCGAGCCGGAGACTGTTGGAGCAGTGCATTCAACCTCGCAATCTCCTTGATGGCTTCGTCTAGTTCGGCCTCGAGAGCCTCTTCCTCGTCACGGTTGCTCGGCTGTTCTCGCTGCCTCTCCTGCTCACGTTCCAAAGAGGACACCTTCGCTCTCAGGCCAGCGAGCATATCTTCGTCCGTCTTCATCTTCTCCTCCGCAGCTCCCAACGCGTCCTCCAACTGTCTCGCGAGCTCCAAAGCCCTCTCAGCCTCCCTCTCAAGCATCTCCATCCGATCATTGGACTGCTCCTCTTCGACCTCGAACTGGTCGATACGGTCCTGCGCACGGACGAGCTGCTCCCGCAGGTCCTTGACACGTTCTTCCAAACGTTCCTCGAGTTCAGCGATATAGGACTTGAGCGCTTGCCTCTCCTGAACGGTCTCCTTGTCGTCCAGGTCCGCACATCGCTGGTATTCAGCCAGTTCGTCGGTCTTGGTCTGCAACTCTCCCTCGAGACGGTCGAGAACCGTGTCACGCTCGGCGAGCTCGTTTTGCAACTCGGTTATTCTGGCAGTCGCGCGCATAACTTCGGTACCCATCTCGCTGAGTTGGCTGTGGAACTCCTCTTCGGCAAGCTTGCTAGAGAGTTGCTCCCCCTTGAGATCTTGCTCGAGTTCGCGAACATTGCGGTCGAGTGTCATGAGGTCCTCTTCAAGCTCTTGGATATGCGAAGTGGCTTCTTGTTCGGCGAGCTTGCTAGAGACTTTCTCCTCCTTAAGCTCGTGCTCGAGTTCGCGAACCTTGCGGTCGAGTGTCGTGCGTTCCGCTTCGAGCTCTTCAATATGCGAAGTAGCTTCTTCCTCGGCGAACTTGCTGGAAGCTTTCTCTTCCCCAAGGACTTGCTCCAGATTACGAGCCTTCTGGTCGAGCGTCGAGCGTTCCACCTCGAGGTCTCGGATACGTGCAGTTGCAACCTGCAGGTCGCTGCTGAGCGAACTGATCTTCGAATTGGCTTCCTTCAAGGCACCGCCAAGCTCCTTGCCACTCTCCAAGGCACTGTCCGCTTTGGCAGCACGCTCTAGCGCCAAGTCACGTTCCGTCTCCAGGTGGTCTCGCATCCGCTCCGCCTCGCGCTTGATCTTGCTGAGAGCCTCGAGAGCCTCGGCATGCATCGACTCAGCTTCTTCGACCCTGCTCTCCAACTCGCTGACGATCTCCCCAACCCCATTCTCGACCTCTTCCATCCGCACCTTCCACCGCTCTTTATCCCTAGCTCTCTCGCTTCGCTCCTTTTCGAGGTCCTTCTCCATCTGTCCCTTCTCGACCGCCGCTTGCTCAAGATCTTCCGTCATCTGTTGGACACGGGCTTCCAACTCGAGCCTCTCCTCGGCCCATCCCTCCTCCCCACCTTCTTCTTCCACGTCTCCCAACGAACTAGCCATACTCAACCGTCTCCCCTCAGTCACACTCTCCATACTCAACCTAGGCCCATGTTTGACCTCCTCATACTTCTGTAACCTTGCCACGAGGTCTGTGTTCTCTTCTTGCAATCGGCGATTGAGCCCGTGCAAATAAGAGTTCAGCCTCTGTGCATCGAATCGACCCATCTTTCCTCGTTCGCCGAGACCAAGGGCAGGATCGTAAGACGTGTTTGCTCGAACGTGCGTCACCAGATCCTGTGAGGAGGCGGTGGAAATGACGGATCCACGCTCGCTAGCAGAGTCGTTTGCGTTTTCCCCGTCTCCGGCTTCTGAGACTTCGGGCAAGTACGTTTGGGCGAGCGGATGGGACATGCGACCCCGCCTTGGTCGAGGTGTTATTCCCGAAAAGGCTTTCTGGATAGAAACGCCTGGCGTAGCCTGCACGTCAATCGACGTTTCGTTGTGTATGGGAAGTGCACTGAGTCGTCGGTGAGTGTGTGGTGTTCCAGCTTTCATACGGGGACGGGCTGTAGAGTTGATGACAGAAAGGAGGAATGATCTCCGGCGTGTGTGGGGCGTCACTGGTTCGGAATCGGTCTCCATTTCGTCTTGGGTATAAAGTTCCTCTGGAGGTGGAGGAAGATTAAACCGGGCACGTCGTAGCGCAGTTGCGGGCGTTGGCGTAAATGCTGTCGATGGGGCAGGAGAGGGAAATGCGGTCGAGGGGTCAACTGGTGACCTATTGGGTTGTATAGTACGATTCGTGGGGTAACTTGGGTCTGAAGATGCTGAGGAAAACGTCGGTTCCCTATCTGAAGCGGGTTCATCGTCAGCAGTGGAGGCCTTGTCTAGTTCACTCTCGAGTTCATGTTCTTGAGGAAACGTATCCTGCTCTTCGTCGCTAGTGCGTGAACGGGAAAGGTCGTCATCAGGTGGTTGGATGACTACACTGGGTAGGGATACAGCTGGAGACGCGCTTGCCGATCGAGGAAGTGGGATATGAGTCCCCGGAGTGGGAGACTCTAGATCCACGGGAAGTTGTAACGTGCGATTGCTCCGGGGAGTGGAATTAGGTGCAGAAGACGCCGATGAGGAGGACGTCGAACGAGAAAGCGATGGAGTTCGTGTGCGAGACAGTGGCCGGCGTAGAGCGACATTACGATATTTGTTAATGGGTGAAGCCTGGCTGGGTGTAAGGTATTGCCGATAGGTTGTGAGAAAGGAAAAGACTCGCCTTGGCTTCAGAGCGCAATGAGACAGAGTAATCATATGGCAGGCCTTTCTTGGGAGTGGGATCCTGCGGGGGGAGCTCGGGTAAAAATGGGGAGCTGGCACGACTGACAGATTCAAGGGCATCCACCAAAGACATGTCCTCCACGTCGTCGCCTTCTTGAGGTGGAAGGTACGCTTCCGGTACACTGCTGGTGCTCTTCGCAAGAGGCCCTTCCTCCGAGTCTGTATTCGCGTCCGATTCATGAGGCAACGATGTGATAGCACTGATATCAAAGCTTCTCTGAGCATTTCGAGCAAAGGACCTTGAAGTTGACGACTTTATGGATACAGAGCGGGCGATGGAGGTGGCAAAGCGAACGGTGCTAGAAGTGCTTGATTGCAGACGAACAGTAGAGGGTGCGCTGAGAGATGAGAGGGGGGCCGGTGTCGAGTGGATTGGGAGAGGGACATTATCATCATCGTCTGTGGTCGTCTGATCGGACTCGGTGCCGGGTACGACGGAGTGTTCGAATTCTGGCAAAGAGGGAAGCGACGACGGCTCTCTGTCGTCCTCGATCCTTCGCCAGATTCGCGATGGCGTTTCGTACAAAGCCATGGGTCAACGGCCGACTGGACCTGCGATAAAATAAGCCGAGTCAATGTCAATGTCAAGCTCGTCGTTGACTGCGCGGACGAGGTCAAGGTCACGCGTTTGTTGCACTCCGTCACGTGATCGCGTAGAACGCGTCAATCAAATTGCACACTCTGAATCACAATCTGAACAGGTCTGAACAGAGGCAGAACGACTGTCTTCTACTCATTGAGAGTCTAGTTTGGAGACTAGGAACAGAGTCTTGGGAGACTCCTTAGCAGAAGGACAATTCGGTGCTAGCCAACAGGGGAGCCAACCTGATAATAGTAGCACTGGCACTTCAACTCAGAACACGACAACATGATAATTTTACATATATAACCATGCAACAACACATACACTGCAATCACTGATCAATAAGGTTTAACTTCGAGATGGATCTATGACGGTTTAATGGAAGAGGCAGATCGACTTTGTGTAGAGTGACGCACCTCTGAAATGATCTCGTTTATAGGAACGGCAAGTTCCTTTACATACTCTTCCATCTTCCTCGGCACCCTATCCCGACAACTCGGGCAACTTCCCGTCTTCCTCAACATACTCTCAATCCACTCCGGATTCAATAGCGTTTCCGCGCAAGGTCGTACCCGGAGGGCATCAATAACGCTGTCTTGATAATTCTTCAGAGACATGCGTGGTAGTCCATTCTTCCTGCAAAACTTGCAGTCGAGTGGAGGTAGTGGGAATAACGTCCAAAGCCGCACGAGTTGCGTCATGGCTTGCCCACAACTCGCATGGTACTTGACCAATCGCTGGTAGTCTGAACCAGAGATAAAGTCCAGCTCCGCGACGTACGCAGGCTCCCACACTGCAAAACGCAGCATGTAACGCGCTGCAATGTTGGTCTCCGTTTCTGCCCGGTACCGACATGCGATGGCGAACACGCGCATGGGCTCCTGTTCGAGGAACTGGGGGGCTGTTATCATCTTGACGATGAACTTCCCGACACGCTTCATATCGTACTTATCAGCAGCATCGAGAACTGACATGACAACGTCCAAATTTTCCAAAACGGGGACATCGGTATCGTAGACGGGGGAACAGAAGCTGAGCAGTTTCCACAGGATCGTGCTCTGTTCCGTAACGGGTATGACGGGCAATCCGTGCTTGGTTTGGTCGGCAGCGTGGTCGAGCGGGCCGGGCTGGGGCAGTGCGAACATGTTGGCAAAGAAAGGGGAAGCTAATGAGAGTAGCAGTTTGTAGAAGCGAAAGTCGACGTCGTCTGAGGTTCGCAGGATGATGTCTGCGCTGGGTCGATTGAAAGGGGCGCCTGCATCTACAGGCTCCACGCTCGGCGGCTTGGGCTCACCGACATCAATGCCGTCTTCCAGAGCATCTGGGACGGATTGGGGGAGGAGAAGCGTTTCGGACATGATGGAAGAAGGAATAAGGGGGAAATACCGGCGTACTTCCTGCGCTACATGCACAGCTGAAGCTGAAACCGAGAGAGGGATAGTCCGACGTGGTAACTGGTTGGTAACTGGTTACTACTACGGTGCGACGCCGCCGACACTACACTACTGCTCCTTCCTTTTTAGGGGAGACCGCCTGTGATCACAGGACGAATCGTGGGATGCATTAGGTTCCAATATTTACGCTAGCTGATGCCTGCTGCTAGCTGCGACTACTTCTCATTCACTGAAAATACCCGGGCCCATCGTTGGGAGCGAAAAATTACCATTTCCCCCCAAAAAAACTAGCGAAGATCTTCCTCTACTAATATCCCATTCATCTGATATCGTATGTGCGGATATCGTACGGTTCAAGCCGCCGGCTTGTGCGCGTATAGGTACACCATGCGAATCAGGGGATGTTTTTCTCTCGCTGATAAGATTGCGGGGGAATTCGCTGAGCTCGAGAAGTCAAAACGTAGAACAATACCCAGGAGGTATTTATTCCATTCGTCGGGCACGTCTCATGGCTTGAGCTTATGCGTGCCTTTCTCCGTAAGCCCTTGGACGCACAAAGTTCTTTGTATGGTAAGATGCCGGTTCGATCGGACCTGCTTTCAGTGTCCATAGTGGAGACTTCCCCTCCGTTGATGGCGAAATAATTCATTTTGTCCACGGTGCTCACTTGTCAGCCCAATCAAACCTGCAAACGTGTTCCGCACACACTGATCCATGCATCCGCATTACTGAAACCATGAAGCACAAAGCATATGCATGTTACACACCTAGACTAAGAATACATAATGGATTGATCAGGCTTCCTCGTGGACACAATATATCCCTGGAGATAGAAATTAAATAGATCTGGATAGCGCACGCTATTGATTTTCTTTGTCATCATCTTCATCTTCGTCGTCGTCCTCACTTTCATCTTGGACGACGGGTGGCAGCGCGTGATTGCTGGAGCCTACATCCGAGCATTGGATCAATCGTGGCCTCTTGGCGAAAGCTGAGACTAGATGTAGTGACCCGTCGCCTCGACAACGCATGCTCTGGGATAGACGAGGTCTGGGTAGAGCACGTTTTGGTCTACGTGGAATCGTGGCTGGGAGGGTCACAGGGTAATCTTCCACTTTTGGAATAGTAAAGGTATCTCCGGAAACTTCAAAGTTCTGGGTACTCCGATGGCTGCTAGATGAACTTGATGCATTGTCGCTGGAAAGATGTGATTTTAGGCTTGGATAAAAGCTCGATATACGGCTGCTTACCGTGACTGAGCATCCCAATATTTCCTCTTCAAGGACTCATACTTCCTTCTTATTTCAGTTGCATCTTGACGCGCTTCCTGCTCCGAGTCGAGGGCAAGCAGCTTTTCTGATGCGGCTGCTTCGAGTGCATCCTTATAATCGTTGCAACGTTCCCGTAGACGCTCGTTCTCCCTGGTTATGCCTTCTAAACGGATGTTCAAGTTTGCAAGCTCCTCTATCATGGCGGTCTTCGACGGAATGTCCATGTATATTTTACGGACGGGTGGTAAGATAAAGGTGTGATATTTTTTAGGAACGAACGCGAAGTCAGGCGTCGCTGAGGGAAAGGTCACCCAGATAGCGCGAATGACAAGACGAATCAAAAACCTATGTGGAATGGTTTCCGACACGTTGGACACGTTGAGCTGAGAGCATCTGATCCGGAACTGATATGGGACCGCAGACATCTTTCGCAATGGACGTGACCTGTCAGAATCACAGTGAACTCGAGGTGGCACTCTGGCACTGAAGTTGCCTTACCACATGGGATCGACACAGGGTTCCGCAACGCATCAAGACATATACCGCAATCAGCCATGGTGATTTAGAGTGGATATCTTCAACGAACTGAAGGTTTGATTGTGAAGGGAGGTGGACGAGATCAAGTCCTAAGTAATTGTCGCGAAGGCTAGTATCCGCTCTCACGTGATCGCGTCTACCGTGTCTAACAAATGCAAATATGGACTCGTGCCTGACTGGACTTGAGATTGACGGAAACTTGTCAAGCTCACATTACTAGTACGGTAACTGCTTCTCCGAGGTAGTTCCTCAGCCATCCACAGCGGTCGACCTTTCAGCTCTTGACTTTTGGTCGATTGACTGACCACCACGATCCTTTCAAGTTACTAACATTTCATGTCAAGTCCCGTCAACTCACCCATCATTCCTGCTCGTCCACTTTCTAGGTCTTCGTCGCGCATTTCGCTGCGCTCTGCGCGCGCGTCAAGTCCATCCTTTTCTTTGAACGATACAGGTAATTATAATCAGCATCATTCATCGTGAACCCTTGGTCACTCCAAGTCTATCTGGTTCGTTCCCTTTGTGCAGTCGCTGTTCGAAACCAAATGTCAATTTTGAGGCACTCTATTCGACAGCAACAGGCTCAACTACATAATCTAGAGAATATCATCCTACGCGGACCTCACCCACTCCCACCGAGCTCCATGGCGTCCTCCAATCATGTCTCCCGTGCTTCGGAAGATGTACTGGATATCGGTGCCCCTCCACCCTCCGCTTACAACTCCAATTTCTCGACTCCAAAAATGAAACGCAGATCTAGCTTCGATATTTTACAAGGTCTCGCTGGTCGCGACTCAAACCTTCCTCTACCTAGACGCGACAGTGCTACTCCTGTTTTCAAACCAGACGGTATTCCTGAAGAAGGCAGTCCAATGGACTTTGGAAGTACGTCAACCCCCAAAGACCCCCTCAAGCGAATGTCTAGTCCCACTCGTACTCTCAGTCGTGCGTCGCTACCCGCCAAAGGCTAGAGATATTCCACTAACACCAAGTTCCATCGATGTGCTAAATATAATTTCATTAGGTATACCAGTTGCATCAGTGGGTCAGTCATTATCTATCTCGTCGTGTTTAAGTCTTGTTTTTCAATTAGATCATGGCACGATACTCACAGGGAATGCTCGGGCACTAGCCGACGACGGCTTATCCCCAAATTCAAATCGCAACCTTCATACCCCTCCTCCATCAATACCACCATTAGATCCTAGTGCTCCGAATAATCCCGCAAATTCAATCTTCATGCATTCCCTTCCAGCGCCCCCATCACCGAGCCGTCGTATCTCTCTCACTCCAGGTGGCACGTCAAAAGTTCTGGCCGACCTTCAGACCGGTGTTATCAATGCGAAGAACGCGCTTGAGAATACCAAATCCCAACTACGTTTTTCCCAGCGCACAGTCGCACAGCTGACGCGCCAGACGGAAGATGTGAAGGAGAGTCGAGAACGGCTGAGGCTGGAGAATGAAGGTCTCAACAACGTGGTCGCACGTAAGGAGCGACTGCTTCAAGAGGTAACAGAATTCTTTTTCCTTTTGTGGTCTCTGCTCATCATTATCTCAAGGTCCTCGAGAGAGCGCGAAAGGCGGAGTCCGAGGCTGCTACTTTGAAATCCCAACTCAAGGCGGAAACCACCACGTCGAAGCGGTCACTGCGTGAAATGGAGGCTGCTCTTGCCGAGTCGACGGCCCTATCTCAAAAGTCTGAACGAGAGTACATCACGTTGCGTGAAAGCATTAAAAGCATGGCGGAGAGTTGGAGGCATGACGCCGACAAACTGCGAGACGAGATGCGGAAGCGGGAGGACAAGCTGAAGAACGAGGCGGAATCTGTGGGCAAGAAGTACAAGCAACTGGCGGAGGAGATGAAGGCAACTCAGCAGACGCATGTCAAGGTAAAGGATCTTCAGTCCGAGCACTCGCAAGTCCGGAAAGAAATCGAGGAAGAGTTTCGAGAAGAGATCAAGCGACTCAAAGTCCAAGTCCAGGAACAATCTCTCCGTGGTAACAAGGCAAACGACACTGCGAAGTAGGTCCAGCGAGGACTTTACCCTTCGATTAACTGACCGTTTCACAACTAGGATACTCTCCGCTGAGCTAGCACGGCTACGCCGACTCATGCAACAGGGGGCCCCATCATCATCACCGCCGTCACATTCAGAATCTGAGGATTCCAGCTCGGGATCATAGACCCCCCCTTTTCCTGCCGAGGTGTTTTGACTCTGGATCTTTCGTGTTCGCCATTTTATGTGGACCTGACAATTCATGTATCCGATACACACATTCTCCTACACATACACTCTCTTCCTGTGCTATACCCGGGATATCTGCTCATTATTTAGGAACATGCGTCCATCCAATATCACTATTTTTTCTCGAATGGAGATGTATCTTCCGGTTGGAAGCTTGTCTGGTGAATGTGTTGCGGACGCCGGAAATCACCTGCCAATTGAGGAATCTCCTGAATGCCGGATTAGCCGGTGTGAGCATGGGTTCATAAATGGCCTGGAGCCCAGCATGACGACCTACTCTCCTCTTGCTAACTCTTCCAGTCACCACCTTCATTCGTGAATCATGGCTACTATCACCACCCCATTTACTCAGATGTTCGGAATTAAGCATCCCATTCTCCTTGCTGGTAAGTGATATGAACGATCATTCCCATTCATATCGACGCTAATGGTGTGAAACCAGGCATGAACGTTGCCGCCGGGCCTGAGCTCGCAGCAGCAGTCACGAATGCCGGCGGACTGGGTGTTATCGGTGGTCATGGGTACACCCCAAAGGTGTTGAGGCAACAGGTATGTGCGAACATCACAATCACAGCGGATGCATGCTAAGTCGACCGGTACACTCAGATCCAAGCCATTAAGGCTGATTTGAAGGACCCCAACGCTCCCTTTGGAGTTGACCTCCTCATTCCGCAGGTCGGAGGAAACGCCCGCAAGACGAATGTATGTTCTTTATTCGAGTCTGACCAAGGGATTGCTGCTCACGTGAATATCGTATACGTCAGTATGACTATCAGAAGGGTCAGCTCAACGACCTCCTCGATGTTATTATCGAGGAGAAAGCTGCCCTTTTCGTCTGCGCTGTCGGCGTCCCTCCGGCACATGCAGTTGAAAAGATGCACAAGGCCGGCATCCCAATCATGAACGTGCGCAATGTCAAACTCTCTGATTCCGATGGGAAACTCATATGACACGACGTAGATGGTTGGACACCCAAAACACGTAGCTAAGGCACTCGCTGCAGGTGTCGACCTCATTTGCGCCCAAGCCGGCGAGGGTGGTGGGCATACCGGAGACACGCCCGCAACCATTCTTATCCCAGCTTGCGTTGATGCAGTCAAGGGTCACAAGTCACCGCTCACCGGAAAGCCTGTTTATGTGATCGGCGCTGGTGCGGTGTTTGATGGTCGGAGTCTTGCTGCCAACTTGGCGTGGGGAGCACAAGCAGTGTGGGTGGGAACCCGTTTCGTCGCCTCTACAGAAGCAGGTGCACCAAAGGCGCACAAGGAGGCTCTATTGAGTGCAAGTTACGAAGATGCCATCACGACTTTGATCTACACCGGCCGCCCTCTGCGGGTGCGCAGGACCCCATACGTGGATGACTGGTGCGTTTGCGTTTGTTCCTGACGTGCGGTTGACTAACGTTTGTATACAGGAACAACAACCGACAGGCGGAGATTAAGGAATTGACGTCCAAGGGAATTATCCCTGTCAGTGACGACCTAGAAAAACATCCTGAGAAGTCGATGGAGGCTCGGGCATGGCTCATTGGACGTGTGGCTGCTCTCATACACAGTGTCCTTCCAGCTCAGCAAATCGTGGACGAGATGGTCTCGGATGCTGCAAAGATAATGCAGCAGAATGCTTCGTATGTGACGATCAGGCCGAAGCTATAGGTAATTTGGACGCACACGGACTTTCTTTTCTTTCTTATTCTTCATGTTTAAGTATTTGTAGCGGGTGTATCACATTCTATATACCGTGCATTCGGCGTCCTTGGTCTGGCGTTTGATTCCGGTCAATTTCAAAACATGATGATTAGCATCCGCGGTTTACGATGTGGATGAGGAGGATGGTCACGTGAAGCGCGATTCCAATGAATTGCACGCGCCCACGACGCGACTTGGTGGAGCAACTCTGCGTCTACCAACCAGAGTCACCAGATATCCAGTTCCTCTGGTTACCCTGGGCATCAAAGCGCAAATTAACTGTATATCCATGGACCTTCCAACTCACCAAGAACTCAAGGTTGTCATTGTCGACATCGTCACACGCGCACGAGACGACGATCGACTTGAGTAAGTGTCAACATGTCGACACTCAGACTCAGAAGCTCACGTATGCAACCACTCTTACTCTCAGTGAGCTCACTGTTCGCATTGTCCGTCAAGAGGTAGAGAGACATTTCTCTCTCGACGAAGATGCGTTAGGCGACAAGGAATACAAGTCGGTTATCAAACGTACCGTCATGGGAACGCTGGTGAGCTATTTTTTTTTCGAATATTCATTGTGCAAGCTTGTTGAATATGATTTAGGATACACTCGAGAAGGCTACGGAGGATGGTGCTGTCGAGGTCAAACCCAAGACATCCAAGAAGGTCAATACGACGCGTAAAGAGACGAGTAGTGTGAGACCTTCCTCTCCAAACGTCGGGGACACCAAGAGTGGGTCACGCAAACGAAGACAGGTATGCTCTACAGTCTGGTCTATCTGTTGGCCGAGGGAATAACACGACCATGTAGAAGGCGGTGGTACCCCCCTCGGACGAGGAATCACCAGCTGAGGAAGCAGAGGCTCCCGAAAGTGAAGTGCCATCCTCCAAGAAAGCTTCTGTGCGTTCAAAACCCTCCAAGGTGAAATCTGAAAAGGTGAGCGTTCCGTCTAAAGGACTAGTCAATCATCAGACTGTCCGTCAGCCCGCAAAGTCGAGTAAGACATCGAGGAAACCAGAAAGCGAGAAAAAGTATAAATCTAGAGTATGTCGACGTCATCAATGACCTGATTTTTAACCGCGACGTTGACGTATTAAAGGCCACCATCGAGTCCTCGGACGACGAAGAGAAACCAAAGGCGAAAGCCACGCCTAGTCGATTGCCCAGAAAGGAGCAGGCGTCGCCCAAGTCACTATCCGTGAAGCATAAACAGGTATCTTCTTTTACCATCCATTCCTCGCTATCCAACGTCAAGCTCACCACCACTCTGAACAGACGCAAAATGTGAAGAAGGCAGACTCGGATATTGACATGGATGGCCCGTCAACCTCTGCTTCCAAGCCTCTGCTTTCAACCGAATCACCCAAGTCCTCAAAACCGAAGAAACAAGAGCCTGTCAGGGATCCTGTGCGTGTTTTTGTGGGTATTCCCCCAATCCCGTTCACATATGATGTAGATGGATTCCGAGCTTTCTTCGGTCATCGATGAACCGCCCAAGAAACGACAGAAGAAACAGGAAAAGGTATTTGATTTTACTTTCACTTTACCGATTAAGGACTGACTGGGCCAGGGGTCGGAGAAGTCCAAGAAGGACGAGAAACCAAAACGAGGAAAGAAGGAGCCTATGTCCAAAGATGAGGAAACCGTGAACAGGCTCAAGGTAGGGTTCTGGTATATCGAATGTTCTGTACTAACGAACCAGCCTGTAGGGCATTGTCGTCGCGTGCGGCATACGCAAGGTTTGGAAGAAGGAATTCGAAGGTATAGATAAGCCCTCGCAACAAATCAAACGGCTTCACCAGATCCTCGGGGAGCTTGGAATGACACCTCGATATAGCCTGGAGAAGGCCAAAGCTATCAGGGAACGGAGGGAACTGGCGCAAGAACTCGGTGGGTGATCTCTCGACTTTCCTGCTCTTCAGATGCGACCGTCGTTTTTGTTCTATTTAGAGGATGTGCAACAGTTCGAGAAGGCGACGCAAAGACGTGGGGGAGGTGTTCGCAACTCACCAGAGACGGAAGCGTCCGAGGAAGAAAGCGAAGTTGCGGATGCTCCGGTGCGGAAAAAGGTGAGCCGGTACCTTCGCCCTGTATCCCTATGAACACTCTTATTCCCGTCTTTGTTTAGACAAACGCTCGGGCAAGTATCATGGCCTTCTTGCAGGACCAAAGCGACGAAGAGTAATGTTTGGACTCATTGGAGAGAAATCTATATTGAAATATATCTTCCAGCATATACTCTCTTTTGTATTATGGGCATCATTTTGGTCTGCATCAACCGCGTGTACACACGAGTAAGTTTTACAAGGTACACTCCTGCACGATTCTCCGAGTGCGAGCTGGCAGATAACAGCATACAACACGACGATACACCATCGGCTCTCACAATAACAGCAACTAAGCAACCAAAACTCCGTTTCCTTCCCCCTCAAAAATCTATTTTCAGGTCGATCTGCGAGGCCAGGGTTATCTAGGGATCCTTGCAGACGGAAAGCACGTTCAACTTACTTGGGAAACTACCTCCTCAACCTTCCTCTCCAAGAGCTCAGTAAAGTCGCGCATCCCTTCTGCGACCCTGGGAGCACACGCATCACAACCCCGCGCTTTGACACTCTGCACAGTTTTCTCCGCGACCGCTACTAGGCGAGCTCAGCTTACTGTCCACGTAGATTTGCGTGCAGAATTTTCACCCACCTGCACAGACCTGCACTGGCATCGGAAGCCAAAGAGCCTAAAATTTGGCGCGGAGTCGGATTGGACGATCCTGAAGAAATTTTCTATGAGGAGTCACCTTGTGCACTTCGCCCGAATCGGGATTACTTAGATAGAGAAGACGACTCGTTCGTACAGGTTCTACGAGCCCTGTTTCGTGATTTCATCGCTCTGCGTAACTTGAATCACAGATGCTTCGCGGACAAAAAAGGCAGAAAACTTAGCCGGGAAACTTCAATCCTGTCCAAGACTTCCGCGAACTCAAGCATTCCTTGTGTAATGTTGCGAGAGCAAGTTTCACAATCTCGTGTCTCAGGCTGATGATGTGTATAGTATTCTCCGCACGTGCCTCTACAGTTGCTCCGCGTGATATACAACTTGCAATACCACACCTCGCTGGCTCCTCGTTTCGTCGCCTCAATCACTTTTTCAAAACTTCAACTCCAGGTCGATCTGCGAGAGAAAATAAGCCAGGCCTCTCGACAAATCCCTCGCAGACAGGAAGGGCGTCCGACTTACCTGGGAAACCACCTCCTCGACTTTCCCTGCCAAAAGATCCGCGAAGTCGCGCATGCCTTGAGAAATATTGAGAGAGCAAGGCGGGCAGTTTCGCGCCCTAACGAGCTGTACCGTTTTCTCTGCGCGAGTCTCTATGGTTGCCCTGCATGGTTTGTCTCGAAGCTCTGTGAAAATCTTTTCCACGAATTCATCCCACCATTGGAGCGGCGCGTCGAACACCTTGTACTTAAGCCTCGCCGATCGTGGACATCCACATCTGCCGCTGTTGGGAGAAGATTGACCAGAAAGCCACAGACAACCGTTGGCGTTCACATAATGAGATCTGATCCAGGATAGATCTGTCCCCAGGGCATATGCGGCATCTCCACATTGTTTGTGGTAGGCGAGCAAAGCGAGCAGATCAGCTGCGCTGATCAGCCCGATCTCCTCGAACCAGGAAGGGACGAGAGGCCGCGTCAAAGTGATTTTCGCAGCAAGCAGGGTCTCCTCCCTCAAGCGCCCCCGATGCGCGATCGCAAAACACGAAAGGGGCTCTGCCTCGAGGATTTTGGGGTTGGAAATAGCCTGTCGAACCTTCTGCTCGATGGCGTCGAGGGAATACTTTTTGGCTGCCTCGAGGACATCAACGACGTCCTTGAGCACCTCGAGCTTGGGATCGTCTGCGAGGGTGCAAGGATAGCAAAAACGGAGGAGGGCATCAAGAGCCTTGCTATCCTCTGTTACAGGAATGACAGCAAGGCCGTCCTTGATCTCCTGTTCCTCGCTTGCCTCGGCGGGCTGGGGAATGCTGAAGAGGGATTCGAAGAATGGAGAGGCGAGGGAGAGGAAGAGCTTGAAGACACGGAAATCAACGTTATCAGATGTGCGTAAGATGATGTCCGCCTTCGCGTGATCAAACGGGGCAGATGCACAGGTAGGCTCAGACATTGCTACAGCGGGCTATGTTAGGACTTGACGCACGAGTGCGATGCGGAGGCTCACCAGCAGCTTGTATCGAGAGAGGAGCGGAGGGAGTAGACAGCTGTATCGATGTCAACAATGAACATCGCAGGAAAATTATAATTTATACCTTTGCGACCATCGATACGTTTTCAGAAACAGCTGATTCTCCCGACAGGGGGATTCTAACGCCTCCTCGGAGCCCGAGGTGCCTCACAGTATGTACCAATGAATCTTATCCCGGACCCCACTCTCGACTGCTCCAAGGTGCATGGATCAACCATTTGAGGCGAGTTCAACTTTTTATCCATGCGTAGACTCTTTTTGTATGGAAATTTGCCCACCTGCATCGGGACGAAATGTCACTAGCGACTTGAATGGCATCCGAAGCCTATGAGCCTAGAAATTCAGCGCACGGAGTCGGGTCGGACGACCCTAAAGAATTTTTATATGAGAAGTCACCCTGTAGCTAACGTAGCACATTGCCCTGGATTATAATAGATAGGAAGAGAAGGGGACTCGCTCGTATGGTAGGTTCGTACCTCGCACAGCGGTTAAGCCGGATAGTCCTCCCTCACTTGGCATGTGAGATCGTTCATTCGCAGGTAAGAAGGAAGACTTCGCGTTTTGATCTGCAGATATTGAAGGTAAGCCTTGCGACATGTCGGACAAGCATCCGTGGCGGGGTCTCCTCTTCTCAATTGTCAGTGCAAGTTTTCGGCAAAAAACTGCAATATTTCGCTGGGTTTCCATGGCCTCCCTCTTTCAAAACACTAGCTCTAAGTCGATCTACGAGGTAGAAGTCAGACGTAACCACAGATGCTTCGCAGACAAGAAGGGGTGGACAACTTACCTGGGAAACTACCTCCTCAACCTTCCTTGCCAAAAGATCCGCGAAGTCGTGCATTCCTTGAGAGATACTAGAAGAGCAGACCGGGCAGTTTCGCGCCCTAACGAGTTGTACCGTTTTCTCTGCGCGAGTCTCTATGGTTGCCCTGCATGGTCTGTCCCATAGCTCTATAAAGATCTCCTCCATGAAGTTGTCCCACCATTGGAGCGGCGGGTTGAACAGCTTGTACTTAAGCCTCGCCGATCGCGGACATGCACAACTTGAATTATATCCATCAATGGAATATTCTCCAGAAAGCCATAGACAACCGCTGGTGTTCGCATAATGCGTTCTGATCCAGGACAAATCTGTCCCCAGTGCATATGCAGCATCTCCACATTTTTTGTGGTAAGTAAGCAATGCAAGGAGATCAGCCGCACCTATCAGTTCTATCTCCTCGAACCAGGAAGGGATGAGAGGCCGCGTCAAAGTGGCTTTTGCAGCAAGCAGGGTCTCCTCCCTCACGTGCCCCCGATGCGCGATCGCAAAACACGAAAGAGGCTCTGCCTCGAGGATTTTGGGGTTAGAAATAGCCTGGCGAGCCTTCTGCTCGATGGCGTCGAGGGAGTACTTTTTGGCTGCCTCGAGAACATCAACGACGTCCTTGAGCACCTCAAGCGTTGGGTCATCTGCCAAGGTGCATGGGTAACAGAAGCGAAGGAGGGCATCGAGAGTTTTGCTGTTCTCTGTGACAGGGATGACAGCGAGACCGTCCTTTATCTCCTGTTCCTCGCTTGCCTCGGCGGGCTGGGGAATGTCGAAGAGGGATTCGAAGAATGGAGAGGCGAGGGAGAGGAAGAGCTTGAAGATGCGAAAATCGATGTTGTCGGACGAACGTAGTATGACATCCGCCCTCGGGTGATCGAAAGGCGTTGCAGAGTAAGTGGTGCTGGACATTGTCATAGATACCTGGGGATGAGCGTTACTCCTGTCATATGCTGGATCGTGCTTGGAACTTACTCAAGTAAGCAAGGCGGAACGACTCGTGTGACGAAACTTTGCAACTCGAGGATCGAGATTTATATTTGCAAGGGCTCTGGCAGGACTTGCTTCCGGAAATTGCATGTAGGGGTAGTAAGTTAGGTCTGTTGCCGTCTTCTGATGAAGCCAGGAGTCGGATTTAGAGCAAGATCAAAAGAAATATGACATCATAGGGAAGGAAAGCACGAGTTCAAGAATACCGGGGTCCTTCATGACACCAACCTCATCGCAGCATCACCAATACCTGTGTCAACGTCACCCAAAATATCACCCAGTCGGCGAAATCCCAGCCTCGACCTTGACGGTTGATCAATAGGCTGCAACAGCACACGATCTCTCCACTTCAAGTTTCTCTTCGTTTATTCCACCCAGGCGGAATGATGCTATTGGTTGTTAACCCGATCGAGAGAATGTCATTCGATCCTCCAGTGTACACATGGGAGACGATGGAGGTATTACCCTCGCGTTGAGTTCGACTATGGAAAACACGGCGGCATGCACTGACATATGTTGAAAAATACATTGAACTGTCTTCAAGTTCCTTAGACGGGACGACGACGCCTACTACGTCTCCAACTTCGAATCCTCTGAGTCTCTGGCAAGACTCTGGGGGTCGATGTTTGGTCCAGGAGTCTGCAGGGGATATCCTCCAGGCGAGCACAAGTGTGTTACATAGAACTGCTTTTACCAACGACAATTTGGATAATAGTGTGACTGTTCCGCGAGTCGGGTCCGACACAAAATACAAAGCAAAGCGCATCGAGTCCGACATTTCAACGGAACTTCAACCATTAATTCAAGTTCTGAACAGTAATTCGAGCCTATAGTGCAATAAAACAAGGTTCGTTGATAAGTCCAAGTCCTCGCCAGCATTCCACAAGCTTCATTTCCATCCTCTTCGGCCGAGTCAGAACCTCAACTCCAACACAATCTGTCAGCCGTCAGACTTTCCCGCAGGTGTACCAGGGGTGCAACTTACATGAGAAATTACTTCCTCTACCTTTTTCGCCAATACATCGGAAAATTCTCCCATGCCTGCTGCGACGTTGGCAGAGCAGGTGGCACAGTTTCGTCCTCTAACATGCCGTACTGTCTCCTCCGCAACACTGTCAAGAGTTGCCCTGCACGGTTTCTCCCGCAGCGCTGTGAAGGTTTCGACCATGAAATCATCCCACCATTTGGGAGCACTCTTGTCAACGTGGAACCCATACCCACTGGCAGTCGGTGACCTTGGACAACCGCAGCCAGAGTCGCGCCCCAGCCATTTGTAGGGGACAATGTTGGAGTAATGAGCAACGATCCAGGATGAATCCGCTCTCAGCTTATAAACAGCATCTCCACATTTTTGATGATAGGTAATCAACATGAGCAGCTCAGTGGCGGTAATGAGGTTGATTTCTTTGAACCACGAGGGAACGAGAGGCTGCGTTAACGTGTATTTTGCAGCTAGCCTTGTTTCCGCTCGCAAGCGGCCCCGGCACGCAACTGCAAAGCAGCTCATTGGATTGGACCCGAGGACCTCAGGGTTTGTGACGGCTTTTGTCGCTTTCTTCTCAATGACATCAAGGGAGTATTTCCTGGCTGCCTCGAGGACGTCCAAAATTTCCTTCATCACGTCGAGTTTCGGGTCATCTGCCAAAGTGCATGGATAGCAAAAGCGGAGGAGAGCATCGAGAGTTTTGCTGTTCTCTGTGACAGGGATGACAGCGAGATCGTCCTTGATCTCCTGTTCCTCGCTTGCCTCGGCGGGCTGGGGAATGTCGAAGAGGGATTCGAAGAATGGAGAGGCGAGGGAGAGGAAGAGTTTGAAGACACGGAAATTGATCTTGTCGGATGAGCGTAAAATGACGTCCGCTTTTGGGTGATCAAAGGGTGCGGCAGCGTAAGTGGTCCCAAATATTGTCGCAGATGCTTGGGGACGGGCGCTTGGGTGGTTGGAAGATGGCTTGGCTTGGCTTGACATTTTATAGAGGATCTGTAAACAACTGCATGAGTCAAATCTTAGTCTCATCTTTGAGGCGAGATGGCGACCTCAAAACTTACAGAAATACGTGAAGGCTTGGGGGTTAAGAGTAGCAATATCGTTGCTCTTCCATTACAATCAAGATCATGTATTTATATGGTTGGACGATAGATCATGTGCTGAACAAGGCATACTTTCGGAAGCGCGAAGTCCTGGGGTGTGGACCGCTACGTTCCGTCGTCGGCCCGCTGATAAAATGAGATGCCTGCAGCACCTATGGGAGAAAATAAATTTAATACGCCGGGTCAAGACCAAGTTCGATGGGATGGAACCTTAGCTTCACTGCATCGGAAAGGCTCTGCCTCAAGGATTTTTGGGGTTGAGATAGGGAGATAGCCCGACGGGCCCTCTTCTCAATGGCGTCTAGGAAATGCTTCTTGGCTACCCCAAAGACACTCACAGCATTCCTTAACACCTCGAATCCGGGGTCGTCTCCCGAGGTGCGGGGATAGCAGAAACAGAGGAGGGCATCGAGAGCTAAAGAGCCTGGGTGAAGATGCAGGGGAAAGGAAGAGCTTGAAGATGAGAAAGTAGATCGGACATTGTCCAATGAGCGTATCGCTTTCAAGTTCGGGTGCCACTGACTGCCACTGATCATACGTGGCGTAGGGATACAATCACCTGCATTGCTACAATGGTCAAGATCTAGCAACTACTGGTAAAAATGCTACTCACCGGCCCTCGCTCCAAAGAGAACGCATCTTGCCCATGGCTTGTTAGAGTAATCTAGTCCGTAGCAGGACAGCGTCCGGATGCAGTTGTTCTTCCGAGTCGTTACCATTAATTATAGCTCCGTACGAGAAGAGCCCTGATTGTTTGCATGTTTTTGAGAGCCATGTATTGTTGAGGAACGCAGTCGTAGTCCATGTCCAGGCGCGTTGTGAACGCGACGCGACGCGAATACGCGTGAGACATCTGACCTTGACCCCAAGTACTTCAATCGACCTACCTACTGCCTAACGATGGATTCGTTCCTCGTTGAATGTCCCATCCATCTCGACGCCGTTCCAATCAATGACATCCGTGTCTTCAAATGCGGTAATACAGATTCATGTTTCAACTGTCGTCTGACCGATCTCTTTCGCTTTTTGCTTCATTACGACTAGGGCACGGGTTTTGTGAGCCGTGTCTGGAGGCACATCTCGCTCGTAACGCAAGCCCGTTAACATGCCCTTCGTGCCGCAAGCAAGTCAAACGCAAAGAAGTGTTCCAACTCTTCTTGACCCCTGCTCGATCATCGACGCAAGTACCTAGCGCTGGCTCCTCAGAATCTTCACCCAGCAGTCAGCGAGCCTCAGAGACGATGTATCGTCATTTGATATTAGAGCTCGACAAAGCTCAGGCTGTTCATGCCAACTGCTCCATACGTAATGAAGAATTGGAAGATGAGGTTGAAATCCTCAGCAGTCGCAACACCCGTAACATCCACACGATACACGTTCTTCGCGATCAAAAGGAAGACCTGGAACGGAGGCTCGTCAAAGAACTGGACAGCGTTCAATATATCGCCAAACAGAACGACCAACTCAAAGAAGAATCAATGACCCTCCGGGCTGAAAACCAAAAGTCGGCCAAGACCTTGGACCAAACGCGGCAGGAGTTGCAAATGGCAGTGGAGCGAGTGAAAGATTTCCAAGGTTACATTGATAAGTATAAACGCAAGGCAAGTACATTCTCTGCCCCGAGTACTTTTTTTCCTATTACACGTTCTTCAGATCGAGCTCGAGAAGAAAAAGCGGAAAGCACTCGAGCACGCACACCAGCGCTCGCCGGGGAAGGTCGAAGATGAGTCGTTGATGGTCGTCGACGCGAATGCACGGGATATACTCCACAAGGGTGATCCTGACCTTGGATGGTTAGACGAAGCCTGCGAGGTGAAGGGTGATATGCTCGATGTCACGGACAGAGAGAGCGAGGAGTCGGAGAGGGAAAGTGAAGATGAGTTGCGGCTCGGTTTTCCTGATCCCAGAGGTAAACAGCGGGCCTGGGTGGACAAGGGAAAAGCGAAGGTTGGGAATGGGGAACGAGATGGGCTTCCAGTCAAGGAAACTCGTGCACCAAAGCCTCTCGCACGATTTTCTTCTGACTGGACCCTCGGCCCAGAGGTTGCTGGACCGTCGTCTTCTGGCCTAGGTAGGAAGCGCAAACCTGACAGCAGTCGGGTAGGGGGAAGCAAGCTTTTTAAGGTAAAGGTGACGACAGGTCCACAGAGAACAGGCGATTCTGTGTTAGCCATCGACAGCCGTGGTCACGTCAAGGGCACGGTTGTACTGGGTTCCCGGCAGAAGCTCAACTCGAAGAACTGATAGACATTGGCATCTTATACCCATCTTCTTGATTTCCACCCGCACACAACTAGAAACGGCACATCAGCATCTGTAACTTTATTACCAAGCACCAATCCATGTACAATACCACCATACCACGCCCGCGTTTTTGGCCACCTTTCCTCCGTTCCTTTTGTAGGAAGACATATACACCAGAGTAGGGTGTCTACTCTAGTGTGTAGTTGACCGGGGGGAGCAAGGCGACGGAGGTCCATCCTAGTGAGCCTACTCACGCGTCCTTTGCAAGTTTCTCTGTGTTCTCACTAAGATTCATCGTGCACGCCTGTGTTCCATACGACGCCGTCAGGTACGTCGATTAAGTCTTGACTCGTCATCATCCCCAATACTCAAGCTCATAAAACAGGTTTCCTGCTGCCTTCTATCCATGCTGCACCTCCTTTCTTTGCGTGAGGTTATACTTGTTGATCGCAGAGGCGACAAGGATGACTGTGACCAGAGAGTAGCCACTGACTCCCAGTACATAGAGCCTCCATGCAGATCATTGGACAAGAGATACTGCGGAATGAACGGATAAATCGTACGTCGTCACTCACGAATCACGACCAGTCGCACCGACCATTCAACCGTCCTCTCAAAGGTCGAGTATACAAGGGGAAGGACATTCGGGATCTGCCGACTAACCCGAACGGTTGTCTTCATTCCGACTCTTTGGTCTGCAGCTAGGAGAGACTAACTGAGCCCCCCAAAGCCCGCCACACTGTCCGAGGGATGTCGCCATCTGGGAGACCAAGGTTGCTGAAATCCTTGAGTAAGGTCTCAAGGTTCAGGAGTACGAGTTGAAGCGGAAGAACAAGTTCTCGGCAGCTGTGCCCAGTGATTTTGGTATCGAGGAACGCATCAATCCCGGCGCAAGATGCGACCAGGCCTGTATCGGTATCTTCGGCATGGACTTCTACGTGGTCATGGGCAGCCCAGGCATGCGTGTTTCAAGGAGAAAAGAGCGCAAGGCTCGTGTCGGCTTCCGATACCGTGTCACCAAGGGTGTCTTGGTACAACCAGAGTTTCGATGGCATCGTCTTGGTAAGCATTCAAGGGTTGAAGCTGCCTGATCGATCCTTTCTCCCCAGAAAGAAATGTATACTTGAATTCCCAATCTGCCACCCCAGCCGTTTGAAGGCACCGTTATATATGCACAGCACCACATGACTAAACCCATGTGCATCTGCGACCAAAGTACGTACACCGTGTTCTTTCCCTCAGGATAAGACGTTTCACCGTTAATTAAATTGCACTCGACAGTCGAGCCCTCGTGTGGGCACATGTTCCCTGCCAAGTCATCGCGGGTGCCTGCTGGCTGCCATATTTACGAACATGCACCACGCCGTCGATAACTTGGCCTCACTCACTTTTCTGTTGTCTTTGATCAATTTGTGATTGCTTATTCTCGACACTACTTCTATGCGTAGGCTTACGACTATCTGAATAATGAAGGCTTTGTGAAGGGCGCTTCCTCACAGAAACTTGGCAAAACCGTTTCTTCGCCCTTCCACTGGACTCGTGCCCCCCTGGCGCAATCTCTTGCCATCTTGGAATGTGATACGAGCCTCCAGTGCAGGCACCCCTGACGGTGAGTGATGTCTTCTTTTTGCCGTGTGTCGAGGCTGACCGGTCGACTGACCCTACGTTCTTCGAACCAGAGACGACAAATCCTACACGGCAGTAGAGAACAACGCCAATATCAATCAACGAATCGGTGGGCCAGCGGGCCCGACGGGACAATATGCATGCTCCGCAGCTTCACTGTCGGACGCTCGCATTGTGATTAGGAAACATTCTTTGGACTATGGCAGGCGCCGTCGTTTATTCATCTCCGGTAGTGGGTCCATGGGCACGCAACTACAGTGTGGATCGATAGTATAAAGCACAGTCGACAACGGGCTTTTCCCTCAGTCTATCTCGCGGTACACATTCGTAAGTCTGCACGCTTCAGTCAGGCTTCAATGTAGGTATAGTGACTATGTCCTACAGGTCTCCAAGACAATGACTGCCTACGCTGCTGCACCCTTCGATCACGCGAAAGCCGACATTATCTTACGCTCCTCCGACAACGTCGACTTCCGGGTCTTCAAGCTCTTCCTCTCCCTCGCCTCTCCATTCTTCGAATCCCTCTTCGACATCCCCCAACCTGCGGAAGCGAGCGAGGAGCAGGAGATCAAAGACGGCCTTGCTGTCATTCCTGTGACGGAGGATAGCAAGACCCTCGATGCTCTCCTCCGCTTTTGCTATCCCTGCACCCTCGCAGACGATCCCAAGCTCGAGGTGCTCAAGGACGTCGTAGCCGTCCTCGATGCAGCCAAGAAGTATTCCCTTGATGCCATCGAGCTCAAGGCCCGTCAGGCTATCTCTAACCCCACGATCCTCGAGGCAGAGCCACTCCGGTGTTTCGCCATCGCACATCGAGGGCACTTGCCGGAGGAGACCAGGCTTGCTGCAAAGTATACGTTGACACAACCCCTCATCCCTTCCTGGTTCGAGGAGATTGAGTTGCTCGCTGCAACTGATCTCCTCACCCTGCTCACCTATCACAAAGCCTGCGGAGATGCCGTCTATGCGCTACGGACGGATATTTCCTGGATCAACACTCACTATGGGAGCAATGAAGCCTGCGCATGGCTCTCTGGCCGTCATTATCATGCAGAGAATCAGCGCAACAACTACACCGGAAGTTACAGTCTAGTCCTCATAGATGGAAACTGTCCATGTGCTCGATCGACTAGGTCTCAATTCAAGTTGTTCAGCGAACCGCTTCACTGGTGGGACTATTTCATGGAGGAGGCATTCACCGCGTTGCGAGATAAGCCGTGCAGGGCAACCATAGAGTCCCTTGCAGCGAAGACGGTTCAGGCTGTTAAAGCGTCGAACTGCCAGGGATGCTCCCCCAAGGTCTCCGACGGCATGCGCGACTTTACAGAGCTCTTTGTGAGGAAAATAGAAGAAGAGGTTGCTCAGGTAAGGCTTACACTCATCATGTCTGCTGGACGGTCTGATATTTTTGGCTTGGTAGATCCAGCTACCGTTGAAATTCTGATCAATGCCTGCGCACGAGTATGCTGAGTTGATTGTAAGGCTGTCACGTTCCTCGGGGGCGGGGAATGTACTATGTGCTTGAATGTATTTCTGTATGATCAGCGTCGACATGCAATGACTTTTCGTTTCTTTCTTGTGATTGGACGAGAGAAATCACTGTTCCTTCGGACCTTTGTATCGACACGACAGGAAACTTTGATACACACAGCGTCAGTCACTTGAATCTCTCCTCTCGTGTCCGCTTACCCCCGGTGGCACTGATCCACTCTTGCACAAAGAGTTGGGCTGTAACAACGCCCCGAAAAAGCCGAACAAAAAAAGATCATTTCACCCGAGTTATGCCTGTAAATGCCACCTGAGCACCCTCATCTTCAACTCGCCTTCCCGAACATCTCCACGTGCGTCATCGTCCACAGACCTGGGGCCTCTGAATGGGCGACGTACTGTCCTCCCTATCCTTCTCTTTCACCCCGCAGACGCATCCCTTGAAGGAGTACGAGTCAAAGCGAAAGCATCCGAGTCGATATCGGCGCAAGATGCGACTAGGCAGGTATCGGTATCTTCGGCATGGACTTCTACGCGGTCATGGGCCCGGGCAGCCCAGGCATGCGTGTTGCAAGGAGAAACGAACGCAAGGCTCGTGTCGATTTCCTCGGATACGGTGTTACCAAGAACGTCTTGGGAAAACCAGAGGTTCGAGGGCGTCGCCAAGTTGGTGAGCATATAAGGGTTGAAGCTCCCTGACCGATCCTTCCTCTCTAGAAATAAATGTATACCTGTTCTTTTCCTCGGGATAGGAGCATTATATTGACCTCGCAATTGACCTCGTGGCAGACATGTTTCCTTCCAAGTCATCGTGGTGCCTGCTGGCCGCCATATTTATGAACACGCACCACGCCGTCGATAACTCGGTCGATCCGCGGTATTCTCACTCACTTTTCTGTTGTCTTTGATCGATTTGTAATTACTTATTCTCGACACTACTTCTACGCGAAGGCCGATGACTACCTGAATAATGAAGGCTTTGTGCTTCCGCACAGAAACACGCGCAATTATTTCTTCGCCCTTCCACTGGACTCGTGTCCCTGGCGCAATTTGTTGCCATCTTGGAGTGTGATACGAGCCTCCAGGCAGTCACCCTGAAGATGAGTGATGCCTTCTTCTGCTGTGTGACGTGGCTGATCGGTCGACTGAACCTACGTTCTTCAAACCAGAGATGGCAGATCCTATGCAGCGGCAGAGAACTACAGCAATATCAATCAACGAATCAGTGAGCCAGCGGGGCCGACGGGTCAATATGCATGCTCCACAGCTTCAGTGCTGGACGCTCGCATTGTGATTAAGAAGCATTGTTTGGATCATGGCAGGCACCGTCGTTCATGGGATCTACGGGTACAGCAACTACAGCATGTAGTCCAACTTGATCGGATATAAAGCATGGTCGACAATGGGTTTCTTCCCTCAGTCTATCGCGCGATACACATTGAGTGAGTCTTCAGTCAGGCTTCAATGTAGGTATAGTGACAATGGCTACCTACGCTGCTGCACCCTTCGATCACGCGAAAGCCGACGTCATCTTACGCTCCTCCGACAATGTCGACTTCCGGGTCTCCAAGCTCTTCCTCTCCCTCGCTTCTCCGTTCTTTGAAATCCTCTTCGACCTTCCCCAGCCCGCCGAGGCAAGCGAGGAACAGGATATCAAAGACGGCCTTGCTGTCATTCCTGTGACGGAGGATAACAAGACTCTCGACGCTCTCCTCCGCTTTTGCTATCCCTGCACCCTCGCAGACGATCCCAAGCTCGAGGTGCTCAAGGACGTCGTAGCCGTCCTCGATGCAGCCAAGAAGTATTCCCTTGATGCCATCGAGATCAAAGCCCGTCAAGCTATCTCGAATCCCACAATGCTCAAGGCAGAGCCACTCCAGTGTTTTGCCATCGCATGTCGAGGGCGCTTACCGGAGGAGACTAGGCTTGCTGCAAAGTATATGTTGACACAACCCCTCATCCCTTCCTGGTTCGAGGAGATCGAATTGATCACTGCGACTGATCTCCTTGCCCTGCTCACCTATCACAAAGCCTGCGGAGAAGCCGTCTATGCGCTGAGGACAGATATTTCCTGGATAAAAACTCACTATGGGAGCAATGGAGCCTGCGCATGGCTCTCTGGCCGGCGTCTCTATACAGAGAACCAGCACGAAAGCATAGGCTTTCACACTAATAGAAATACCAATCAAGTCCTCAAAGATGGCATCTGTCCATGTGCTCGATCAACTAGGTCTCAATTCAGGCTGTTCAGCGAACCGCTTCACTGGTGGGACAATTTCATGGAGGGGGCATTCACCGCGTTGCGAGATAAGCCATGCAGGGCAACCATAGAATCCCTTGCAGAGAAGACGGTCCGGGCTGTTAAAGCGTCGAACTGTCCGGGATGCTCCCCCAAGGTCTCGGACGGTATGCGCGACTTTACACGTCTCTTTGTGAGGAAAATAGAAGAAGAGATTTCTCAGGTACGGCTTCCACTCAACACATCTGCTGGACAGTCTGATATTTTGGCTTGGTAGATCCAGCTACCGTTGAAGTTCTGATCACTATCGACTATCAGCAGACGGAAGTGGGGGAATGTACAACGTGCTTGAATGTCTTTCTGTAGAATCTGTACCATTAGCGTCGACATACCTCCTAGTGGAACCGATTCATCTTGTGGAAGTGTCGATGAATCACGGAAAATTGCCGCTCACTGCTTGAATAAGAGAGTTGAGCGCTGAGCTGTAACCCGAAAAAACCGAACAAGAAAAATTATTCTATACATCACTCATACATAGCGATAGACATACGAAATAGCATCATCCCCGACCGAAATTATTCCTCGAGTGTACCGAGTTATGCCTGCAAATGCCACCGCCACCTCAGCACCCTCATCTTCAACTCGCCTTCCCGAACATCTTCACGTGCGTCTGCGTCGTCGTCCACGGCCATCTTATCGCCAGAATCGTCTTTGGTACCCTCCTTGACGGTGATGACGACATCTTCAAACATGAAAGACTCCTCGCGCAAATTCTCTCGCAAGACACGAAGCGTGTGTTTCGCGATCGGAGGTGGGGGAGTTATCGACGGAGTATGGGGCTTCGGAATCGGAATCGGAATCGGCGACGCACTGTCCTCCTTAGCCTTCCCTTTCGCCCCCGCAGACGACGCAGACGCATCAGGTTCGGAAGGCTCAAGTTCACTGACGGTAGTGCTTGTAGGTGGAGGCGTTGGATCCTCGGTAGGCGGTGACGTAGGTTTGCCTTCAGGTGGTTCGACGTTCGTCGGGGTATCATTCGTGTTTGAGGCAATGTCCGCCAGCGGTATAGAAGAAGCTGGTGCAGCAGGCTCGGGCTCCGCTATTGACGGTTTTGCGGCCAAAGGACCCAGGCTCGGACTCGGACTGGCGGCCGGAGCGTCGACAGTGCGTTCGGGAGGACCAAACACCGAAAGCGTATATCGCGACGTCCCACCTTCCACAGCACGAGTGACGAGGTAGGTCTCCTTCGTGCTCTCGAGCACCACCCCACTCCGCGAGGCCTCCTCCACAGACTGTATCTCCACATCACCATCTCCCCTTCCTTCCAAAGGAAGGGTGATCTTCCGACGTTTCCGTGGTGGCGGGTTCACTATCGACGCCTGATGGGACTGCGGGAAGAGCGCACACTTGACGACTTCAGGATCGTATTTAAACCTGCCCCCAAATTGAATGGTCGAACGAGCGAATCAACAAAAAGGGAACTTACCCAATCCCAGTCTTGCCCTTCCCCTTGTCGGGAATACCAAACGAGATCGTCATCGCTCGCATCCTCTTGCCCTCTTCCGTGATCAACGCAACCTCGCTTGCCCCCGCCTTTTTCATCTCCCCGAAATCGACATCAAGTCTCTGTCTCTTCGGGGTATTCGTGACATCAAACAGCGGCGGGGAGGGCGGTGGCGGAGCAAGGCCAAGAATGTCCGCACGACGTTGTGCATACTCTGCCAACCTCTGGGCACGATTGCGAATCCCAAGACCTGGAGCGACGTGTGCGTTTTGCTGCCAACGACTGGTTAGAACTACTCGATCAACAAAAAAAGGCCACGATGACACTCACCTCGACGACGTCGACGCTGATGACCTCAAACGCACTCCCATCGTGTCCCCACCCCCATCCACAACTAACACACCCCCTTCCATCATCCTCAGCCTCCTCAAAACTCGTCATTCTCCCAGCACTTTCTCCCCTCCCCGCATTCTCCTCCCCATAAAATGACTCACCCCACCCACCAATGAACCGACTTGCCCAAACACCACCTGCATACCCAGGTGGCTGAGGCTCACCGATCCCACCAGACGACGACGTGGATGGAACAGACGATGCAGGTGGAGCAGGGGGGAGGGGTGTACTCGTACGCGTGCGAGGAACGCTCGCAGTTCCGTTCACGTGGCCATTGATGCTTCCATTCACGCCACCACACATACCCACGCGGCTGTCGCTTTGCCCACTCTTGACAGCTCCAGAGGCTGAAGCCAGAGTAGGTACGAGAGCGAGCACGACACGGATCGTTTTGCCCTCCTTCTTCGTTCGAGTTATACCGCTCCATGTCAGTAGACCGGCATGCACTGCGCATTGGATGACGTCGGAGTCGTCAGTGTACACTCGGCGGCGAGAGAAGGAGTATATCGAAGGAGTAACTGGGAATGGAGGCGGGGGGGGTAGACCACCACCCCAAAGGCGGAACTTAGAAGGTCTTGCAGGGGGCAGGAAAGATGGCGGAACAAGGACGGTCAGACGGAGTTCGGTGGGTATTTGCGGGACTGCAGGAGTAGGCTGTGGAACGGAGGGAGCAGGCAAAGCTAAGGGACTCGAACTCGAACCTGCCTCCGTCGCTTTACCCTCCACTGCCTTCTCCTCCTCGACGATGGGCGTAGGAATCCACTCCGGGAAATAATACGGGAAGGGCGTCCGTGGCCAAACGTGCGTCCCAAGACTGACAAACGGCTTCTTCTCCCTCTCCTTCCTCGTCTTCGCAAGCTCCTCGGCACTAGGCATCCGCTCAAGCATCTCCAGTCGTTCCCGCTCGAGCATCTCCAACCTCTCGCGTTCCAGAATCTCAAAACACTCCCGCTCCACCATCTCGAGACGCTCCCGCTCCATGATATCGAGTCCTCCAAGCCGATCACGTTCCAACAACTCGTTGCGTTCCCGTTGTAACATCTCGAACCGCTCCCGCTCCCGATCTCGTTCTTGCTCGCGTCCAAGAGCTTCTTGTCGTTCGCGTTCAGCTTCCGTGTGCACCTCGCCCTCGCGATGTACTGGGTTCATCTGCTCTCGTTCCCTCTCCATCGCTCCAGGCCGTTCGCGTTCGATGAGGCCCAGACACTCCCTCTCGCGCTTCTCCGCCATTTCCCGCTCCACTCGGGGTCCCATCGGCCGTTCCTCGCGTTCCCGATCAGCAAGCGGCACATCAACGGCCATTCGGTTATCCCCCCCTCTCTCTCTTTCTCGATCCCTTGGAAGAACCCCGTTCGAACTAGCAACCTCCATCCCAATCCCTCTTTCCCTCTCCATCGCCTCCATACGTTCCCGTTCAAACGCCTCCGCACGTTCACGATCCAACATCTCCAAACGATGAGGTTCCATGAGTCCCAAACGTTCACGATCAACAGGATGACGTTCGCGTTCGCGTTCCAGAATCGCACGTTCACGTTGATCCGAAGGCATCGCGCGTTCCCGTTCGTGCATGACTCGGTCCCGCTCGTTAAACAGCATACGCTCCCGTTGATCTTGGAACGCCCTTTCTACCATACGTTCCCTCTCCAGTCTCTCCCGCTCGAGGAAAGCGCGATCTCTGTCCGAGAGCCCGCGGTCCCGCTCGAACATGGCTCTCTCGCGTTCTGCCATGGCGCGTTCCCGATCTGGCATCGCCACGCGTTCGTTATCGCGCTCTGGACCAGGCATGCCCATACGGTCGCGTTCTGGGATAGCTATCCTCTCGCGGTATTGACGGCGCTCGACTTCTCGTTCCCGTTCCCATGCAAGTTGGCGTTCGCGTTCGTTCATCAACTGAATCTCGCGTTCCCGAGGGAATTCGTGTGGAAGAGGGGCAGAGTGGTGCGGTCCAGGCGCTCCAGGTCCAGTCGTACTACTTCCAGGAAGTGGAGGCATGCCAGGGCCAGAATTGGGCATATTCATCCCCATGCTATGAGGAGACGGCAAACGCGAATGTGTTCGCCGTTCGCGTTCCCTTTCGCGATCTTGGCCACGGGGAGGTACTCCAGGCCCCGTCTCTCCCTCGCGATGCATCCCAGCCACGCGTTCGCGTTCACGTTGGATATGCAACTCTCGCTCCCTCAACTCTCTTTCTCGCGCTCCCATCGGCATGCCTTCCATCTCTCTTGCCATCATTTCACGGTCCCGGTCCATTCGTTCGCGTTCCCTTGTGGAAATGATCTCCCTCTCTCGTTCCCTCGGCGCACCCATTTCTCGTTGACCTGGCATCATCTCGCGTTCACGTGGAGGGAGATGTACGCCAGGATCCCTCGGTGGCTCCCTCATCCGCTGACGTTCTCGCTCTCTTGCATAGGCAGCTCGTTCATGATCTGGATGATACCCATATTCGGGGTCACGCGTCGGGTCCCTGTCCCTGTCCATCTCCTTCTCACGAACGAGGTCACGTGAAGGACCACCCACACCCATTGGCATCTCCCGTTCCCGGGGAACGACAATGTCGCCTCGGTCTCGTGGGTCCCAGTCAGTAGGGTGTGTCTGGAATTGACCTTGTCCAGGCAGTAAAGGCGGACCTGGTGGGCGGTGAGGATGTGAGAGAGGTAGAGGTGGATGTATGCGGTCTCGATCGTGTGGTGGGCGGTCATGAGGGATGGGGGGCATCCGATCGCGTTCATTCATAGGTGGGACACGATCATGCGGAGGAGGGGGCATGATTAGGCGCTGGCTTGGACCTGGGGGTGATTGTTGTCCTTGAGCAGCCACACGTGGAGGAGGACCTTGAGTAGGGGGTGCACGGGCGAGAGGAGACATTCGGCGCATGTGGCGGTCGCGATCATGAGGGGAAGGAATCGGCCTATCGAGTGGTGGTGCCAGAGGACGGTCGTGTGCAGGAGGAATGGGTCTATCAAGCGAGGGAGCAAGGGAGCGTTCATGGGGAGGTGCAAGAGAGCGTTCGCGTGGCGACGGGAGGGCCCTTTCCCTTTCTCTGTCTCTCTCATAGGGACCCGCACCGCCACGTTCTCTGGCTGCGTGGCGGATAATCTCCATGTCTTCTTGGCGCTCACGATCGCGATCACGTTCCCAATCCTTTTCCCTGTCCCTTCCGGGTTTGAAGCTTATGCCAGGGCTTGTGTTGGGATGACCAGATGGGGGACCGTGTGCTTGGGCATGAGCCTGAGCCTGAGCAGCAAGTCTAGCTTTTTGCTCTTCAGCAGTGCGTTTATCGAGAATGAGGGTTCCAGAAGGCGTCATGAGCAGCTTGGAAGAAGACGGGGAATGGGCGGCTAAGATTGAGGCGACATAGGAAGGGTGAGAGAAAACGTGTCAGTAGCAGCCAGTTGGCGCGATCGAAAAGACATACAGATGTTCGAAGGAGTAGAACTACCGCTGACGTGAGCGCGCTGGACTACAGGACTACGGTCTACACGGATACATCAGAGAAAAAAACGCGCAGACGGCGAGGAGTATGGATAAGATAAATGATCAGCGTCAAACTGGGACGGAGAAGTGAAAGGAAGGCATACCTGAGCCGGACATAACCGGTTTTATTTGAGCAGACTGTTGTTGGTGGAGAGTGCGTGCATGGTGTGACGCTGGGCCTGGCCCCAAATTGGACACTGCAAGAGGGGAGGACCCCTGACGCGGAGCCAGAGGAGGACCCCAGGAAGTGGGTGGATGCACGTGAGGGGGAGGCACGGGGGCAGATGGATGTTGGAGACTGGCCATTGCTGGTGTGGGATCGATTGGTGATGTTTGGACCTGGGAAGGAGGACGCGGGGTGATACGATGCATCGGGGGTGGGTCTGGTCGAGAAAAGGGCGAGGGTGCATAGTATGGTGCTGGGTTGGGCTGAGGGGGATATGGAGCCTGCGGAACAGGCGGGGGTTGCGGAGGGTGAGGGTGAGGGTGAGGGTGATGTGGCTGATGTTGGGATTGGGGAGAAGCCGAGTTTGCGTTGAGAGATGCGGTCGCTGATTGAGTCGGTGGGGGGGACTCGTGCTGCGACGCGGAGGGACGTTTTCTGTGCTGAGAGGGCGAGTCTTGGAGAAGATCAGAGACGTTCATATCCAAGAGTATTCAGCAGTGGAGAATGGAAAAAAAGACAAACAAAACGGAGGGAGAGGAGTTGTAGTTTGAAGATGAGAGCGGAAGGAAGAGGAACTAGGAAAAGTGTGAGTAAAAGGAAAGACTGCGAGCAAAATCAGGTTCATTTCAATTAGATTCACATCTCACGATCGAGATCCATTCCCCACATGGGAAGATCGAGATCAAAGGCACGCGACGATCGCTATATTAGGACATGACGTTCCTCACTCCCTCGTCTGCTAACCTCTGCTAACTTACCCTCGGGGTGCTGAACGACGCCATCCACAGTCCCCCTCCGTATGTAGTCGATAACTTACCGTACATTCCACTCCTTCATTTACCCGAGAATCATGCCGTTCATGACGAACATCGTATCCCGGCCGATCTAGTCGACTTCCCGACATGCATTTCGACTTCTAATCGCAATGCTGTAGAACCATGTGTATCTCATGTACATCCAAATAGACTTATCTCGGCCTTGCGCCCACCACCGCCGCGCGATATGGCCACCCACACCCCGCTCCGTCCATCTAGAGCCTCGCTGAGCCAAGTGGCGAGTATCAACCTTGTATCAACTCAAAGGCTCTTATCTCACCGCGTCACGAAAATACCGGGGTTCTCGTTGCTTCTCTTGATCAAACTGTCCCTTCTGAACATGCGACAAGCGATCAATATGTACTCCTGCTCAGTCTCCGCTGTCGCTTCCGAGTCGGGAAATCCATTATCCATCTCGAGTCAAATTTCAAGGTACAAACAGTTGTCACTTCGGCATTACCCCAATTCCCTTATCGTCTCAACGTGTTTCACTCTCTCAGCGCCCACTTGACTCCACACACCCAAGACGAGCGTGCTCAGCGTGCTTACGGCATCCTTCTTCCCTTCAGCTCATTGCAAAGCTTCCGGAAGAAGTGCTGTCTGTACCGTCGATAAGATCGATGAAATCGCACCGAGTCGTTTATTTCGCCTTCAAACTCGTCACTAGAATAAAACTGCGTTGCGGATCTTGTCTTTGACAGCCATTTTATGGTATTGTTCTGATTAACTTTACTTGCAACATCCGATCCAACTGATCCATAGCTGCAACGTCACGGACCCCTCTGCACGAGCAGGACACGAATGCATACGTCATGATATCCAATTTAAAATATGAAGCCACTTTCCCACGTTTGACATTGACAACTCGAGGGCAGCCAAACGGTTCGTTGGTGTCGACTTAGTAGGTTCGTAGGTTTGTTGAACGTCAGTGGCTCAACTCTCCCTTTCAGGACGGATCAATTGATGATCCGACCAAGCATAATAGACTTTATGTCAGCTCGATACGGTCCCGGGTATTGCGAGCCGTTTTCTGCGGGATGCTACTTAGCTGCAACGTGGCCGACTTCCATTGGTAGGTAGATGGGCTAACCCCTGTCTGTCATCTAAGTTTGAGCGTCGAACCTTGCGAGTGGCGTCATGGTAAGATGGCGGTTCGCTCCACAAGGTGGATCAGTACTCAGTGCCCAGCGCTAGTACAAGGGGCAGTCACTAATGCCGTGTCTATCAAAGTTTTCTGTCATGTGGATACAAAGGTCCGAAGGAGCAACATTGTGATTTATCTTGTCCGATCACAAGAAAGAAAGAAAAACCATCGCGTAGGTATGTCGACGCTGATCATACAGAAATAAATTCAAGAACATGGTACATAGTACATTCCCCCGCCTCCGAGGGACACAGCCTTACAATCAACTCAGCACACTCACGGTGCGCAGGGACTGGATCAGAATTTCAACGGTAGCTGGATCTATCAAGCCAAAATATCAGACTGTCCTGCAGACATGATGCATGATGGGTCGAAGCCGTACTTCTTCTATTTTCCTCACAAAGAGCTCTGTGAAGTCGCTCATACCGTCGGAGACCTTGGGGGAGCATGCTTGGCAGTTCGACGCTTTAACAGCTCGAACCGTCTTCTCTGCAAGGGACTCTATGGTTTCCCTGCATGGCTTCTCTCGCAACGCAGTGAATGCCTCCTCCATGAAATCATCCCACCATTGAAGCGGTTCGCTGAATAGCCTGAATCGAGGCCTAGTCGAATGAGCACAGTTGCTATGTTGTCCATATTCATCGACCTCAGTAAAGGAGTTGTACCGGGCCGTCGTATATTGGTGTTGGCCGGCGAGCCATGCGCAGGCTTCGTTGCTCCCATAGTGAGTTTGTATCCAGGAAATATCTGTTCCTCAGCGCATAGACGGCTTCTCCGCAGGCTTTGTGATAAGTGAGCAGGGCAAGGAGATCAGTCGCAGTGATCAACTCGATCTCCTCGAACCAGGAAGGGATGAGGGGTTGTGTCAAGGTATACTTTGCAGCAAGCCTAATCTCCTCCGGCAAGTGCCCTCGATATGCGATGGCAAAACACCGGAGTGGCCCTGCCTCGAGGATCGTGGGGTTCGAGATAGCTTGACGGGCTTTGAGCTCGATGGCGTCAAGGGAATACTTCTTGGCTGCATCGAGGACGGCTACGACGTCCTTGAGCACCTCGAGCTTGGGATCGTCTGCGAGAGTGCAAGGGTAGCAAAAGCGGAGGAGGGCATCAAGGGTCTTGCTATCCTCCGTCACAGGAATGACAGCAAGGCCGTCCTTGATCTCCTGTTCCTCGCTTGCCTCGGCGGGCTGGGGAAGGTCGAAGAGGGATTCGAAGAATGGAGAGGCGAGGGAGAGGAAGAGCTTGAAGACCCGG
The DNA here is from genome assembly GCA_038093975.1 of Chalciporus piperatus. Taxonomy (NCBI): domain Eukaryota; kingdom Fungi; phylum Basidiomycota; class Agaricomycetes; order Boletales; family Boletaceae; genus Chalciporus; species Chalciporus piperatus. Next base: position 55,528 of record JBBPTG010000095.1, read on the forward strand.
AAGTCGACATTGTCGGAGGAGCGTAAGATGACGTCGGCTTTCGCGTGATCGAAGGGTGCAGCAGCGTAGGTAGCCATTGTCTTGGGGCCCTGTAGCACATTGTCACTATACCTACATTGAAGCCTGACTGAAGACTCACTCAATGTGTATCGCGCGATCCGAGGGAAGAAACCGTTATCGATCGTGCTTTATATCCTTTCAAGTTGGACTATCGATCCATGCTATAGGAGCTGCGCCCTACTAGCCCCCCCTAACGGAGATGAACGAACGACGGTGCCTGCCATAATCCAAAGAATACTTTCTAATCGTAACGCATCCAGCAGTGAAGCCGTGGTAGCATGCATATTGGCCCGTCGGCTCCGCTGGCTCACTGTCTCTGGTTCGAAGAACGTACGGTCAGTCGACCAGTCAGTCGCGTCACACGGCAACAAGGGGTCACTGCACCGGAGGCTCGTATGATACTCCAAGATGGCAAGAGATTGCGCCAGGGGGCACGAGTCCAGTGGAAGGACGAAGATGGTATGGTTATGCCATCATTGCCATGTTTCTGTGAGGAAGTCCCTGCCGTCATTATTCAGATAATCGTCAGCCCACGTAGAAGTGGCGTCGAGAATAGGTAACCACGATCTGATCAAAGGCAACAGAAATGTGAGTGAGGATACCGCGGATCGACCGAGACGCTCCACACCCGACCAAGTTATCGACGGCGTGGTGCCATGTTCAAAAATATGGTAGCAAGCAGGCAAACATGTGATAACATGAGGACTCCGAGTCCTAAGTTCGAGCGTTGAAGCTGAAGCTCGTGGAAATAGTTGTTTCGAAAGGGCCGCCACATCATCCAGGCGCCTTGCTACTCTTCTTTCTCTCAGCCTTTTCCAGTGTCTCGTACGATGATGGCCATCAACTTCAAATGAGGGGTATATGTAGAGTGCAACGGCGGTATCTGGCCCGGGGATCACTGCTTCGTGAAAATTGATTCAGTTCCAAAACGTACAACTCGTAGTTGAGCTTGGCAGAATTTGCTTCCGACGTTGACGTGCGATCGATCCAGGCAGATCGATCGCATTGGCGGGCGTGATCGGTCTCCAATAGTACAGTCGTACGCCATGAGTTTGAGCTCACGAGTCCCAAGCCTGGCAACGTCCTCGCGAACTTGGACCATCGGAGCGGTTCAATGAGTTACTTTGAAGAAGGCCGATCAGTCGTGGGAGGAGGAGTGGGAAGCAAAGGTCACGTAAACTGAGCTGACATATCAGACGGCGATATTGCTTTGACCCTTACTGCGGTGCGTACCAAGACCCCTAGTCCTTACTATTCCCCAACTCCAATGGCCGAGAAACCGTTCACGATCGCCATTCCAGACGAAACGCTCGATCTTCTTCGCAAGAAACTCGAACTTTCGACGTTCCCTGACGAGCTCGAGGATGCTGGTTGGAAATATGGAGCACCACTAGCCCATGTCAAGAGGATTGCGGAAAGATGGAGGAATGGGTATGACTGGCGAAAGCATGAACGGGAGCTCAACGATCAATTGCCCATGTTCACGCGAGACATCACGGTCGATGGTCATGGCACGCTCAACGTTCACTACGTACACAAGAAGAGTGTCGTCAAGAACGCAATTCCCCTGCTGTTCTGTCACGGATGTAAGTTTTATATTGTGATATCGTGTTGTTGTTGTTGTTGTTGTTGTTGCACGTTGATTGAATGGGAAATACAGGGCCTGGAAGCTTCTTGGAGGTCAGGAAGTTGCTTCCACTATTGACCGCGTCGTCCGAGGATTTCCCGAGCTTCCATGTGGTAGCGCTCAGTCTGCCGGGATATGGGTTCTCTGAAGCCCCTCGCAAACAAGGTTTCGCAGGCAAACAGTTTGCAGAGGTATGCTTTCCCGTACTATTGGGCCATGACACCCCAAATCTCACCGCGCAATGATAGGTCGCACATAAGCTGATGCTCGAATTGGGGTACGACGAGTATGGTGAGATATCTAAGACAAACCTCATACAACGAGTCAATTGATCGCATTGCTATAGTTACACAGGGCGGAGACTGGGGATCTCTTGTAGGTCTACATGAAGAAGTCCCTTACAAATCACTCATCGCTTTCAGATCACACGTACCATGGCTATGCAATACGGAGGGAAATACCACAAGGCCTGGCACACGAACATGCCGGTGTGAGTTCTAAGCGCCACGTACCGACGAGATAACATACCTACCGGTCATTTCAGGGGTGCTCCCCCGTCTCCTCTGAAGGAGCCTCTGTCCTTCTTGGGCTTCCTCGTTACAGCCTGGACGGCGGGAGAGAAGAAGGGTCTTGAACGCACAAAGTGGTTTACCGTCCAAGGCCGCGGCTACTTTGCAGAGCAGGCAACCCAACCACAGACTCTCGGTTATTCTTTGGCCGATAGTCCCGTTGGTTTGCTCGCTTGGATCTATGAAAAACTCCACAACTGGACGGATAGCTACCCCTGGGAAGACGATGAGGGTAAGGGAATTCATCGTGATCATGTAAACCCTGCTGAATTCGTTGCAGTATTGACGTGGATATCAATCTATTGGTTCTCCCGGGCGGGTCCTGCTGCCTCAGTGAGGATTTACTTTGAAGTCGCGGGCGGCAAGTCGGACGGTCCATGGAGTGTCGATTACCCAAAGATCCCTATGGGTGTCTCCTACTTCCCCAAGGAATTAGTCGTTCTTCCGAAAGCGTACGTCCAGTCGTCCTTCGGAGTAGGGCATCCGGCTGACTTTGGACATCTTTTTCGTAGATGGATCCGCCGAAACAACAGGGTCGTGTCCGAGACTGAACACGAGAGTGGTGGACACTTTGCTGCATATGAGAAGCCGGAAGAGCTGGCGGATTCTGTGCGTCAGATGTTCAGAAAAGGAGGGGGGGCGTATGGTGTTGTTCCTGGAAAGGATGGATATGCTTGAATGGGATCGAACGCTGCCGAGTGTTATTGTGCTAGTAGATGTGATCTCTTTGCGTCTTTGTATGTACCTTATGAGCATGATTTCGAGATGGTATCTCTACCCAGAGCTTGTGGGCTTCAGTTGATTGATCAATTGATTGACAAGATGTCAGAAGGTCCCACGAACGTGGCCTCGTTTGGCTCTAACGCGAACGCGGTCCGGGCTGCTCAAAATCAAGGACTGCCTCAGCGACTCAATTCATCGCGCTGTGCTCTCCCTTTCTCTCATTTTTCTGCTGTCTCTCTGCGGATGAACATAGACTATCGCTGGCGGCAACATTTCTGATATCCTGACCATGGACCAAGCACTCGGATATGTCACTGCTGCGATAGTCATTCTGATACCCTCGGTGAGTCAAACTCCTTCTTTTTCCGACTCGTCCGTCGCGTTGCGTGCGTCGTGCATGCCTATGATGAGAACCCGTTTCATCCTTGTTCTTCGAGCCACGAGCCGCCTTTCGAGGCGTTGCGTCGTGGTGAGGACGACATCCTCGGGTCAGGGCCATTGTCGCCCTTTTATCTGACTTCTTCCCTCCCCTCTTCCATCCCCTCCTCCTTCCCCTAATCTCCACATGCTAATCATACCTAGTTCTACCTAGCCCTCGTCCTCCTCTCCCCACCCCCAATCGTGACCCGCCCCTCCGAGAAAACCTACCGCTCCCATACCTCCCCAACCACCCCCCTCCCCCTCCCCTCTCTCACCGACCCAGGCACGCTCGACCTAAGCATCATCATCCCCGCCTACAACGAATCCTCCCGTCTACCCATCATGCTCTCCACCACTCTCGCCCACCTCCACGCCACACCTATCCGCGCTCGTACACACGAACTCATCATCGTCGACGACGGCTCTAGCGATGATACGTCCGCTCTGGCACTCCGTCTCGCAAAGGAGAACCCAAAGAGCGAGATTAGAGTGGTCACGTTGGAGAAGAACCTCGGGAAAGGAGGGGCGGTGAGACATGGGATGCTTCATGCGCGCGGTCATCGACTCCTCATGGTCGACGCGGACGGCGCGAGTCGGTTCGAAGATCTAGAGGTGTTGTGGAAAGCCATGGATAACATCGCACCTAAAAAAAACGAACAGGCGGTCGTCGTCGGTAGTAGAGCACATCTCGTCAAAACCGAGGCTGTCGTCAAGGTGTGTGGGTTCGTTTTGGGTATGATGGTCGACTTGGTTGACCCACGCGCGCAATTGGCGATAGCGTTCGCTCCTTCGGAACATCCTCATGTATGGACTTCATACCATCCTTCGCATAGTCGGCGTTGGACACATTCGCGATACTCAATGCGGTTTCAAACTCTTCACGCGACGCGCCGCTCAGCGAATATTTCCCCTTCAACATCTCGCTACGTGGATATTCGACGTCGAGCTGCTTTTGCTCGCTAAACAACTGGGGATTCCCGTTGCAGAAGTCCCAGTCGAATGGCACGAAGTCGCAGGCAGCAAACTCAACGTCGTCAAAGACTCCCTTCAAATGCTCAGAGATCTCCTGGTGTTGAGAGGAAACCAACTCGTAGGACGATGGAAAGTCACTCCTTAAGCATAAAGGTGTACCATTTACCATTAATTTAATGAAATGGAATGCGCTTCGAGCTGCAAGGTGTTCAGTCCGACACAAGAGCAAGAGACAAGTAAGACCTCCACTACGTCTAACTAAGTTAGCACTGTCAAGGTGCATCTCTCCTTGAGTAAGTACGAGAGAAAATCGTGATTTTACATACGTGCAACATTAATCTTAGATGTAGCAAGCAGGTCGGTGTGATCATCGGAAAGGGGTCCGTCAGGATGGAATATTGGCGTTGATCTCTTCGAGCAACTCTTGCGCGATCTTGGCATTAGATACCTACGACATGATTAGAAGGTAGGTATAATGTATCGCGTAGAGTGTGGGCCTACCCGAAGATTGTAATGGACGGCCTTGCCTTCCTCGATGACGCTGAACCTTATGTATCGTGGATCCTGTGCCACGAAGCACTTCATCCCTTGGAAGAGCGGTGCATTCAACAACAGCGCGTAAACTGCTTCCTTGCGCATAACTGCGGTGGGGGTTTTCGACTTAGCCGCCGCGAAAACAGTCTTGATCGAAAATACTCACCAAGTCGAGCGCCGCCCCCATCCGCTCGGCGAACGTTCAGCCTGAGTTGACCAGTGCCTCGCTCTTTCCACTGGTTTTGTGGACAAAGCGAATAAAGCTTTCCACGAACTTGAAGCAGCGTCTCTTCCTCTTCTTCACCAGTGATCACTGTAATCAAAGGGTCAGTCATCCTATCTGGGACATTTACCGAGGGAATAATGGACCTTCTTGCTCCGTCAGCCTGTCTTTCTCTTCTTCGCTTTGCTCGTCGTCACCATCTTTGCTGGCCCGCAGTCTTGCTCCGAAAGTCGAAGGTGCTCGATCACTTTCTTCCCTCTCCACGTCACCACCCTCTTCCTCCCCGCTCCCACTACCTTCTCCACTTCCAAAGATGCTAGGCACCTCTTCCCTGAGCTCCAACGAGCTCCTCGAAGAGCCTCCATTCGGTGATCCGGCTCTCGCTCGTTTCGGATGCGGTACAGCAAACGCTTGCACGCCCACTCCCGCATAGGAAGAGAAAGCACTCGCGCTCATTCCCAATGGCGGTCGTCTCGCAGGAGATTTGCTACGCCCTAGTACGTTGCTCTTCCCGCTACTACTCCCTAATGGAGATTTGGACCTTGCATGAGAAGAAAATGGAGATGCTGAGGCAAACGGAGAAGCTGATCCGGCAAAGGCTTCAAAGCCAGTACGTTTGGTGGCGGTGCCTGGAGTCGCTTGTTGTAATGAAGCTTGTGATGCAGCAAAGGCTGCGAATGGGGATTGACTAAATGGGGATGCGAAAGAAGTATGATGCGTGGTATCGAAAGGCGCAGTGGACGAGTTTGGAGATGGTGATGTAGGCGGTTTTTGGTCTTTGGATGAAGCGCCTGAGAATACGTTCTGTCCTTTGACAGATGCAAATGGGGATGCTGTGGAGGCATAGGCCATGAACCCACCCTGCAATGAATGAGAACATGAATGCTGATCCGAGCAAGGGTGTACTTACGATTTTGGGTGCTGGGCTCTCGGGAATGGCAGCGGCTGGTGGTGCTTTCTCGTTCTGGTCAGGTGGAGGAGACGGCCGTTTAGAGATACGCGGGTTGTCATCGTTATCCGAATCGTCTCTTGGCCGTTTCGCGGTTTCAGCCGAAGGGGTGAGCGTCGACGGTCCACTCTCCGGACCTTGACTCATCGCACGGTCTGCCAACTTGCGCTTCAGAACCTTTTCAGGCTCTCCACCGTCCGACTCGGAGGTACGCCGGGTACGTGGTAGACTCGGGGCCGTATCTTGGGCTTCCTCCGCTTCTGCCTCTTCGGCGGCATCTTCGTTGGACGAAAACGAGCTAGGAGGTTCTGTGATAAAGACCAACTGAGTGGCCTCGATGTTTCCTTGCGTATCAACTTGTTCCTCGACTTGGTCGGGTTCGGGGTCTGACTGCGGTGGCGGTTGATTTTGCTGCCACTTGATGTCTTCGACGCCCTGACTGATCTGTCGAACCTTGACTTCATGCGGCGGAGAGCCGCTCAACGCGGGTGAATGAGTATGTGAAGGTGTTCTCGACCGCGACTGGCTCTGCGTATCTAAGCCGTCCTCCTCGAGCGTGGTATCGAGCTGTACTCGACCTCTCTTCGCAGGCGACTTGACGTCCAACGCGTGCTAAGGATGGGAATAGAAGCCAACCAAAAGAGTGTGTTTTGGTCAGATTTACGTCAAGGAATAGCATTTGGGGGGGACAAGTGGTGAGAACAACGTACGGTGGTAGCTGCGGTCTTGGGCGTCGCTGGCTCGAGAGAGACCTCCCTTTCGCGCTTCCTGGAGAGAGTTTGTTCTGTTCGCATAGTTGGATGTGTTTTGGGAAATCGGATGTAGGATGAGTCAAGGCGTCCGGTTCGATAAAGCAAGGGCATGCTGCAGCCGGATAATAAACGCACCTGTACACTCGTTCAAGTCGGGCGAGGGTGATGGCGAGGGCGGGGTTGGCTTTGGGTCGGTGTCGACGGATGTGCAGACGTCGTCGACGGTGTCAGACATCGTGCGCCGGTGGTCTGTGCGCTGTGGATGGTGTTCGTGGTGAACTTGCAAGAAACAACAAACGCAGCTGATGGCAACTTGCGGCAGGGGAAATGCGCCAACTATGGCCCTCGGCTGAATCCGAGCACACTCCAAAAAAAGCCCCCCTCTCACCCCAGATTCTCATTACAACCAAGAAAAAATAAACAAAAAGATCCAAGTGCGACAATAAGGATAGTAAATAGATTCCACCCTCTCAAACCCGTCGTCGCTCGTCTGCGATCCTCAACATATGCACCAGACTCGGCTCGAACACCGGCTTCGTAAGGATACTGAAACGACCGTCAGCGCTCTTATCAGCCATCGTGATCCGTCACTCACTGATCTACCCCTGCCTCAAAATACTCTTTCTGATCCCCGATAAGCGCATTGCCTGGATCATATCTTGAGTACCACTCCAATGATTCCGACGAAACACCCTACCAGTCACCCCGACGACAAAATCACTCCTTCCCATCTCTCGAAGTTTCGCCACCACCTCCAACCCAGACATTATCGGCATCTGGTTATCCAGGAACACAACGTCATAGCGACTCTGTGGTGCCGAATTTTCCTCTCCCTGTACTCCAGGTGATGGAAGGTTGTCTTTTGACCCTTGCGTCGTCTGCCTGAACGTCCTCCCGACGATCATCTCGAGGGCAACCTCTCCATTCTCTGCTGTAGAGACATGGCAGCCGAGTCTCGAAAGGGTACGCGACATGATCGTTCGCGTTAGTCGGTCATCATCAACCACGAGCACGATCATGGGTGGCTCGAACACAGTAGCTGGCCCTTTCCGCAGCGTCTCACCCTGAATGGGCGATTTCAGGCAGCTCGCAGCAGGGTCCACCCTACCAGGAGACAAGGATCCTGTCGATGGTAATGGGATAGCGGGTCCGGCTTCAGGGGATGATGTCAGGCCGTTCATTATTTGAATCCTCTTCGAGTCCTCTTCCACCGCAGTGAGTGTACCCGCCGCGGAAGTCGCGACAGGAAAAAAGAAACTCCCCTTATCCGACGAACCGGGTGAGCCAGCTGTCGAAGAAGGTAGTAGTGGAGGTCCCAATTGGGTCCCAGACGAAAGTTCCCCAATGGTCCTCGTAAGCACGTGTGGCTCAGACTCGTCGATAGAATTCGGCAACTTCAACTCCACCATTCCCCCTAGATAGAGAAAATGATCAGCGGGAGGACAAGAGAGCATCGTTGTGTATATCATACCTTGGTCCATCAACGATTCCATCACGTTAGGCATCGACACTGGTCCCGGAGTCCGATTCTGAAGCAAGTCTACGGACAACGGTCCCGCGAGATCCGCCGAATGCTTCTCTGTCAGCCCAGACTCGGGGTCTGGCGGATCGACAACCTTAACACCTACACCCAGTGCTATTCGCATCAGAATTCCCATGCCAAACGGTGCCGCACCGCAATGTCGTTAATGTGTCGGTAGTGAGCAGAAAAGTGAGATTCATGACTACGGGACGGAGATGAAGAGCACATACGCAATTCAACCCAAAATGTCGATCCATGCCCGAGCTTCGAGCGCACTCCCAAACGCCCACCACTCAACTTCACCATTTGCCGTACTAGAGCCAACCCAAGGCCTGTTCCTTTCCCGCCTTGCTGCCGCCCTTGTTCAGTTTGATTGAACGCGGCTATCAACGACGTCGGTTACAGATCACAACCAAACAGTTCGGCTAGAATCACTCACTGAATAGTTTGCCTCGTGTAATCTCTTGAGGGGGAATCCCGTTACCTGTATCACTTATTTCGATGCGCACGACAATTCGTTTCAGCGCCTTGCGCTTAGGCGGAGAATTGTCGGCAGCTACTTGGTCTTCTTCTACAGGGTATGGTGCTACAGGTTCCCCATCGGGTCCATCTTCCCCGGGTGTCACCAAGACCTCCTGAATTGCGTCCTCTTCCGACTCCCCCTGAGGTCGTGGCTCATGTCTTGACTCAGGGTGAGGATGGGTGGGAAACACGAGTCGAGTCGTACAGGTAACACGTCCGCCAGCGGGGGTAAACTTACACGCGTTGCTGTTGGCGCGCGATAAGTGTTCTCAACTTGCGAGGGAACTTCGTTCTCACCTAGCGAGGTTATTGATGATCTGGCGTAGTCGTATGGCATCCCCGAGGACTACCCCATCTTCCTCATCGCTGATGGTACTTGGGTCGTCCCCTACAGCCTCACAAGCTGCGCGACGTGCAACCTGTATAAAAGTCGATGTTGATTTGAGTGATATGCAAACATAGGGAACTTGCCTCGTCGATCGTCTTGTCCAGATGCGTCACTAATTCCAACTTCCGCGCATCTGTGACCATGCGTAGTGGTATGAAAAGCGTCCGCATCACTGCATGAAATGCGTATGGTTTCGTCAAGATTTCAAATCGCCCACTGTCCATTCGATTGCTGGGAGGTTGTTAATTCCGTAGGAAGCTCATGGAGTGTCTCAGCGCGCTTACAAGTCCAGCATGTCATTGAGCACTTTGGAACGAACATTAGTCATGGTTGATGGTGGGTAATGAGAAGACCAACCTTTAGACATCATGACCAAGCTACCCCCGAGTGCCATGAATTCGATTTCCTGCGCCTTTGATACTGCGCCAGAAGCTTCCATATTCTGGACCGCCAAGACTTCCAAAAGCAACGGTCATGTCAGAGAAGAATATGAATACCTGATGGTATACTTACGTGCTGTGTTGAGAGGTACTCGGACCTGTGCTGGCGGGCAAGGTAGGTCACACTAACTCCGTCACAAGTAAGGTAATACTCATCATGGAAGACATAGCTACATAATCCCATTAGTCATGCTCGACATAGACAGGAAAACGAAGATTTACGAAGTAAGTCGGCGCTTTGAGTCTGCCTCTTTGCGCTCATTGATCTGTGCTTTCTGTGTTTCTTTGAACTGTACCTTGAGTTGTTCACGTAGAATGAAAAGTCTCCTCTCGGACTGGAAACCTATAAGCACCCTAACTCGAAGGAGTGAAGTGTTCACTTACGTTCTCGTGCATATAATGCACGAAGAGAAGAAAAACATGGTATAGGAGGAAATTCAAGAGATCTTCGTTGACGTATGAGGGTCCACTCAAGAACGCAGCTCCAATCACGTACTTCTAATCCAAATCGGTCGGTATGGCAAGACCAATACAGATGCACTGGTGGGAAATCACATGAGAGGAATGAGACAGGTGTCTACATTTGCACTCACACAACAAAAAACGACAAAGACCCGATCAACGCAGCCATGCGGCTTGTCATCAACCCAAATAACGCGATTGTCTGCAAAGCTGAGGTATAGCTATTGAGCCGTTACGCCGTTAAAATAGTGGAGAAATTATGATGGTCTGGAATTCTCACTAGAACATTCCAAGAAAATCCTTTGTCCCGACGTCTAAAACACGAAGCGGGCTATAGAAGCCACATAAGTACCTTACCAGATACGATGTAAGACTCGCGAAAGACGTCAGAGTGCTGATTGGACACACATGTAGAGTAGCTCGTAGAAACCCCTGAGTCATTCATTAACACCATTTTTGGCGGATCAGTAGAGGGGCTCACCAACACCAAGTTGCAGAGCCCACGAGTATTTGGTAAGGCAAAGGGCGATCTTGAGGGAAGTTAAAAACAACGAGTACAAGCAACGGCAGTGTCAAAACCGGTGTGAGCTACGTGAATGTGAGAGACAAAACGAAAGCGATAACACCGGCTTACACCCCACAGCCATAATTTGTCAAAAATAGTGATGGGACTAGCGATCGTGGATGCACCTATCACCCAATTTGCGACAAGAAACAGAGTAGACCATAATACCAATGACTGGGAACGAGTGAATGAGCTGGGCGAGTGAAAATCCAGGAAAATACCTTTTTGATGAACCAGTGTTCTTTGCGGAATCTCTCTTCGGTCTTGTCGTCTCGAAATCGGACACTGAAGAACCTGATGATAGCAGGCCATGCTTCCCAACGCAGCTTCCAAATGATGTTTTCAAGGATGTTTCCGTCATCTTGGACTGGGGTACTTCCGTGACCGAGACTTCTCGTTCTGCTGCCTGCTTGAATGTGGCTGTCAGAGGTTCTTCCAGTGTAGCCACGTTCGGAGGGTTGATTGAGTGAACTTCTAAGGCCTTCTGTCCAATCCCTGTCGACGACTATCTCATCCACCTCATCTCCGTCGTCGTCATCTGTTTGATGACGAGTCCGGGTACTTTCAAGGCCACTGTCAACAATGGCCGAGGATTCTGATGGTGTGTCTGCGTTGATGCGTTTGATGAAACGTGTCAATTGGACCTTGAGGAGATCGAACCTGGCATTCTTTCTTTTCCTGCGACGACCCAGAGCTGGAGTACCCGCGAGTGCGACGGGAACGGGGAGCTGGAGCAACTCTTGGGGAAGGGAATTCACCGAAGGGACATCCAGAAGGTCGGCCATCGCAGGGAGGGGAGGGGGCATTGTGGCGAGGCCTTAGTGCCAAAGGGACATCTACTAGGTGAGGGGACGAGAAAAGTAATGAGTATTACGAAGGAGGCGGGGGATCGCGGGCCTGTTCGTAAAGGGCGTCTGATTACCTGGTCTCATAGAGAAACTGCCAATCGAATGACCCTGTTTCTCTCAGATCTGGATCGTGTCAAGCACTGTCTGGCACTGTGTGACCCCATGAGCGTCATACCTGCTAATTCCATCCGTCGTGGGATCACAGGGGATTCAAAAGGGGATTAATCACCGGGCAAGTCGATGTCTACTCCTGGACTCTGCAAATAGCAACACCACAGCGCTTGTCGTATCGATCACAACTTCTGTCAACTCGTCCGTCGTGAAAAACAACGACAACGGGGTGCTTGATGGGGCAGGTCGACATCCGCCCCGTTGCCACTGCACGACCAAGTGTTGTCTACGGATTAGGAAAATACTTTGAACCTCCGAACTCTTCGTCGGACATCATCACTCAATGATATGCACCAGATCACTGTCATCCTGATCGCATTTGAGTAATAAAAACGACCAGTTGCTTGCTGGTGCCATTCCAGGTTGTCTGTCCAAAAATCTCCTGCACGCATGCACGCAGTTGGAATTAGTGTACAAGGTCCTGTCGACATTCGCGCCCGGTCGGAGTTTGATTTTACACGGCACCCTGCCTTTCTCGTATCACACCTTCTCCACCTTGTCTCCTTCGTCATACTCCTCGTCCTGCTCGTAATTATACATACCCCCACAGGTACGCAAAAAATTACACACTACAGCACTCTAGAAAGTAACTTCCACACGTCCAGCGGTCTTGCAGATTTTTTGCTCTCCATCTTGCCCACAGCGCTTATGGCGGTACAGATCACGCTCAAGAACGGGGAGAGGGTCAAAGTTAATGGTAAAAATCCGCTCTCTCTCGATTTCGTCCTTTTTTGATGCCAAGATTGGTATATTACAGACCATGTATATTGTTCCCCTCCTTGGTCAGTCCGAGATGGTACCCCTTACTCGGTGGCCCGCATCATGGAGTTCCTCCCCCCGGAAGGAATTGCCAAAGGTAAAGGAAAGGGCAAGGAAACCTATACCCGTGTTCGTCTTGCCTGGTACTACCGTCCAAGCGACGTCAGTGATCGCCCCGTCGCCGATTCCCGCCTACTCCTAGCCGCCATTTACTCCGAACTCTGCGACATAAATCAACTTCGGTCTAAATGCTTCGTCACTCACAGGGATAAAATAACTGATCTTGCTGGGTGGAAGAAACGTCCCGACCGATTCTATTTCAATCGTCTGTTTGATCCTTACATCAAGAAAGAATTCGATGTCATCCAAGCGACCGATATCCGAAATCGTACGTAGTGCTCCAAATCATATGTTTCCGACTTTACTTGATCAATTTCCGCAGTACCCGATCACATCCGACAGGTTTTACTGTCGAGATATGAGTACGTCGTCGCGGAGAAGGATGTCGTTCCGGACCTCACGGATACTCTGCGCCTCTGCGCCACATGCGACCAATGGTGCGCAAAGTAAGTGGCAGCCGAAATGCTCACTGCATGGATCTTATTGATTCCGTGCGTATATTAAGCACGGATACAGTAGGATGTGATAGATGCAAAAAGTTCTTTCACATGGGCTGCGTGCAGCCTCCCCTACTTGCAAAGCCCTCACGAGGTTATGGTTGGACGTGTGCACCCTGTTCGAAACGACACGAAGAAGAAGTGGATAGTCATGAGGTTCGCCACCCGACGCCGGTGGCGAAACCCAAGTCAAACGCTCCTGCACCTCGGGGGCGTGGGCGACCACGCAAAGATCGGACTCTTGCTGAAAAGGAGGAAAACGTTGACATCAAGTTTTTCAAAATGTGGCCTTTCCGATATTTCGGGTGAGTTGTCGTTTTTACACTCATTCTCCTAAGTGCAAGTCATGGGCTGACAGCATGCGTGCTGTTGCTCCCTTTAAAGTCAATACACCGTTGCAGAAGACACACTTGGTGCGTGTGAAAGTTGCCATTCATGGAGTAGGTTATATATGTATCGCAGATCCCGACGACCTCATTTTCCCTCGTGCCGCAACCCGAGTCGGTCCGAAGTACCAGGCTGTGATCCCAGCTCTAAATGCCGTAGCCTCATCGTCGACCAGTGAAGATGGTCTAGTACCCAAGAATCCCTTGGACGGAGAGGAAAGAGGGAGCGACAGCACTGTAGAGATATCGAGTATCATCAACGACTTGACGGATGAGGAAGGTGTGCCTTTATTGTCACAGGATGTTAGGTAACATTTGACTGACCATCTTCCAGTTGCAGAACGTAAGTGACTTGACATTTTTTGACGCTCACCTTTGAACTCTGGTTTTCAAGTTGAAGAATGGAAAGCTGCACTGACCAGAAAGAAGGAGGATCTGCACAACGTAGATTGGTTGACCGAGGCGATACGCCGCTTCTCGCAAGCCCACGTGATGAACAGGGGCTGGTCAACCGTGGACATGAGTGTACCAACTCGGGCCGAGAAGGTAATGATCACATATTCACTTACGTGAGACAGCTTGATCAAACTCTACCTTGTTTCTTCCTCGGCAGTGGAAGAAAGGGGAAACTAGGTACATGGACAAGGAATGGACTGCAGAAGAGGTGGCTGCATTTGAAGATGGTATTCTCCTCCATGGTCCAGAACTCCGTGCAGTCCGCGACGAAGTCGGTACTCGAAGTGTACCAGAGGTGGTCCGATTTTACGGTCATTGGAAGAAGTAAGCTGCTTCTCCTCTCGCGGTTTATTTTACGCTTTTTGCTGATGCGCCATATTAGCTCCAGGCTCAAGGAGGAGAATATATACGCTCGCGAGCGGGCTGCAGTGACCAAAGAGAATGAGGCGCCAATCGAGGTTCCCATGTCGGACGACGAAGGGTCTATCATTCGCGGATCAACGAAGGCGAACAGTGGTTGTGGCGCTTGTCGAACGCGCGAATCTGAAACCTGGTGGCGGGCTCCGAAAGGTATCGCCACCGATATTCTCTGCGACATTTGCGGTACGAACTGGCGGAAATATGCCGACTTAAATGTCCGGCCCGTTCGCGAGGATGTCCTGCCTCCTGGAAAGAAGACTGCGGAGAAACGCGAAGGCACACCGCTGAGCGCGCCAAATGCAAAGCGGTTGAGGGTACGGTTTTTAAAATCTGTTTGGACTTGATTGACCCCCGATTTTGTGTTAGGTTTCGGCAACCACGAATGGCACCCCTCCGCCCACCGCACCGGTTGCGCCTCAGCTGCGTTGTCTCGCGTGCCAAAAGAGTGGGCCAACGGGCAGAGTCCTCAAGTGCAGTCAGTGTCACTTCCGAGTGCATGCAGGTAGGTGTAATGTATCGATTAACATCGGTTGAGGAATTCTAATATTTCTTGCAAGGAACGTGCGGTGTCTCCGTTGACAACCACGCAGTGGAATCATGGTTGTGTGACATATGTAACAACGAGAAGACCCAAGAAGCATCCCTCGTGAGCCATTTTCTCGTTTTTTTCTGCCTTTTTAATTACCCGTTTACTCACCTTGAGGTTTTGCAGAATACAGACTGTGTGCTCTGCCCGCGCAGAAAGAGCAAGACGGCAATAAAGGACGCCGACTCATTTTTGCGCGCTGCGAAACCCACAGAGGGTCAATCCTGGGTTCACGTCCTTTGCGCCGTCTTCTCTCCCGAGGTGACATTTTCAGATGTTACCCAACTCCGACTAGCAGAAGGCATCAATACCATTCCTCGTTCACGTTGGTCAACGGTATGTCCGCTCCCTATCCGGCACACCATGCTCAGCATGCTTAGACATCGCAGAGGTGTACCCTATGCGGCGAGGCAGGTGGCGCTGTCGTTCGATGCAGTGATTGCGTTCGTGAATACCACACCTCCTGTGCTTGGAAACACGGCCACCGATTCGGCTTCGAGCTCCAACCCGTAAGTGATCCATATTCTCCCCCCCACGGTACACCCACACCGAGTGACACATCGCTTCCACCTTCAGGTCCGCAACCACCGTCGCGACACGCTTTTGACCACGTTCAAGGGCGAAACGGGAAATATGGTCCCGATCGTGTGTTGTCCGGAGCACGATATGAGTAAGCACGAGCTGTACGACATGTGCGAGACGGACGAGACTGGAGAGGTGAGGAATCATTTATATATCACCCCCCCTGGCTGCCCCTTTCCCCTATTCCGACCAAATACTGAACCCTTTTTTTTTTTTCCACGTGGCACAAGACGGCTCTGCAAGCCTACTGCCGCACATACAAGCACGCGCCTGTATCACAAGCACACGCTCTCCTCCGCAAAGCCCGCCGACTCGACTCGCTTCTCACCAGAAACATGGACGTGATCGACGGAACGCCGGAGCCGGAACAACGATGTGATCTCTGCACGACACAGTATTCGCCCTGTTTTTATCGCAGCAAATATTACCCCGATCGATGGCACTGTCACAAGTGTCATTTTTCTCAACAGGCCAAGCAAGCCAGCGGTGATAACCACTCATGGGCCTGGGACGACGACTCGCTTCGTAATCCCCGACCAGTGGAAGTCTAGTTGCATCGTCACGTCATCGTCGTCGTCATCGTATGTATAAAACCACTTGGCACTTGGATCCTTCATTGCATTGGGTTAGAGAAAGACCGTCCGTTGGATCATCTTGTCTCGACATAAACATTATCCTCACAACGGGTACATTGTTGTAGACTAGTTCGATAGGAAAGAAGAGAAAAAAGAACAAAAAAAAAAAAAGAGATATGCGAGATGCAGCACGATACAGAAGATGGGGGGCAAGGGTAGTATTGTGAGTTGAAAACGAAACGAAACCTTAAAAGATCCAAATAAGCAGAATGTTTAAATATCCGAGAACGAAAACGAGAAGCGGCGAACAGGGGATGCGTAATTTTTATATCCTGACGCGCTTGTAGTACAAGACGTATGCTGGACGTCCCTGCGAAAAAAATGGCGAGAATGAAGGTAGGGAGGGAAAAGATATGGGGGTACTGTACTCACCACGACCTCCTTGGCGTCCGTGTCGGTGACCTTGCTGTCATCGCAATACTTCCATCCGGAACGGGATGCAATAAATGCAGTATCTACGACGAACGTCAATAGGGGACTCTTACAACACCCAAAAACAGAAACGGAGCTCACAATGGCCATTGCTCAGATTCCCAAAGTGGTTCGTGACGCCGTACAGATCATACCGGTAGGGAGGAATCTGCACGCGGGGGTCATTAGCCACGCTCGCAGGCTTCTCCGAGAACTTCCGCATCTCCGGTGGTAGTGGGGGTGGCATGTAGTTGGTAAGGTCGAGGCCCTTTAGAGGGAAATCGATGACCGTCTCGATCTTGTCCGTGAACGGGCCCTTGACGGAGAACCGCTTCAGGTGGATCAACAAGACGGGAGGTAATCGAGAGAGGGAGAGGATCTTGGATGCTCTTCGCAGGGTGTTGCACTTTGGACAGTGCCTGGATTTATAACACGTCCAAGGGAGTTCCAACAGGAAAGAGGGGGAGTGAGAGCGTACCATGCTTCTGATTTCTCGAGCACCTCCTCCTTGACAAACGCATCCAGACATTGATACAAGGGAACTTTCGACGGGCCCTTGATGGAGGGCATCGGCAACGACAAATACATAAATG
The DNA here is from genome assembly GCA_038093975.1 of Chalciporus piperatus. Taxonomy (NCBI): domain Eukaryota; kingdom Fungi; phylum Basidiomycota; class Agaricomycetes; order Boletales; family Boletaceae; genus Chalciporus; species Chalciporus piperatus. The sequence goes on from JBBPTG010000095.1 coordinate 72,720, forward strand.
GGTTGTAAGTGGTCGAGGTCTATCGAGGTCAAATGTTCAGCATGATCATCTTCTGAGATTTCCAAGACACAGCGACAACTGACGTGATGGCAAGTTAAACACTCCATCCGGTTGCGGAACTGGCCTTGGAAGTAATCGACAATTACGCTGTCGTTTCGCATCCTGTATATTTCCCACTCTTGGGCGCTGGCGATCTGCTGAGGGAGTTTTTCGAGCTCAGCTTCTCGTTCAGACGTTGATCCGTTGCTGGGTTTCGTGAGTACGCGGTTCAGATCTTCGTGAAGGCCGTCAAGGAGGAACGTCAAAAACTCTTGCGAATCATGCTGGTCTGTACCACTAAACTGGGCAGCGTGTGCGCATATGGATTTCTACGCGAAAAAAGTTGTTTGAGTGGTCATTGAAACGACGGGGGGAGTACGTACTCGGAACACGACTGGGTTAGTTTGAGGAAGCTCCGAATGCGACATCTCGTAGAGAATACCTGCGAATGCCTTCGTCATGCTGCCTTTCGTGCCCATTGGGTTCAACATGTTGACTGCATTCCGCCACCGACCATCTGATGCGCGGTTAGTGGCCACGCTAGATTCGCTAGATTCGCGTCAACACACCTGTGAAGAAGCTTGCGAATGGCACTGTCGCCCTCAAACATTGTATTGTGGCGTTCATGTAGCAGGTATTGCCCAGATTCTTCAAACCTGTCGTATTAATTTGCATATCCAACCAATAGACAGGCGGGTAGTCGGACTGGATGGTTGGTGGCTTCGGGCCTGTGCTGTTCGGTACGGATATTGAGTATGAAGGCGTATGTAGGAGGCGTGGTCGTGAGTCTTGACGTTCAGACACAGGGGAGGCAACAGGTGGAGGTGGACGTATGACAAGATCAGGGTACTCGATGTGTGTCGGACGATGTGCAAAGCCAGTACCAGTTGGATGTGTGCCATCCATATACTCGCTTCGCCGCCATGAAAGCGGTGAAGGGTTGATAGATGCTTGAGGAGGGAGCAATACAGGAGTGAAAATTGAATGTGGCGGTGAGAAGTATGTGCTCGATGCGTGAGGCGACGCCGAAGAGAATGAGGGGTATGTGACTGATGATGTTGGTCTGGGTGAGTATGATATCTGTGGACACTCAGTGGAAGTCCAACGTTGAACCAGCAGCAATATCAAGCTAACTCACACTTTCCGATTGACTATAAGCGTGAGATATAGACGAAGGTGGTCTTGATGTTGCATTTCGACGAATAAGATATGCAGGACCCTCCGAGACCGTGTCGACTTCAACGGGCTTCGTGGGTAGTCTTCGTTTTCCCCTGGTTGTGAGCATCACATAAGCGATAGTAAACAAAGACCTACAGAGGGGATTGAGAGGGGAACTCCGGATGTCGCTTCTCAATTGAGACGCCGTTGACAAGTGATGGAATCGGCGAGGGCCGGCCACGAGACCAATCGGGGATTGATGATAGTATTGCGCCTGAGGTACTACTGATGCCGTTTTCAAGAATGCTCGGCGAACCCCGCGTCCCATGAGGAGCTCCGCGGACAATCACATCTGGGAATTCTTGCTTCCATGCATGAAGACCACCAACAAGCAACATTGGTGTATGTCGCAAGACCTTCCGGCGGTACGCACCCTGGTGCACAGCATTGACGAACACTGTAAGCGGACCTGTGGCGCCATACACCTCTGAAGAAGCATCATAAAGAACCACAAGGTCGAACTTGTCGCGGTTCTCAAAGAGTACCCATTCCTCACGCGGTGCAACGAGCAGAGAGTTCTCAAGATCCGCTGCTGTCACGCTGTTCCCTATCGTTAGCCAGCAGGGCGAGCGTAGCCGTGAAGAATTACCTTTGTCGGGAGAGCACGGAAGGCTCGAGGCAGATAATAGCGTCAGACTTGATGTGCTCGGTATCGTATTCCTCTCGGGTCCGTACATCCACCATGAGTGTTTTGATACCTGCTGTTTCCAATTCACGCAAGAGACTGGGGCGAATGGTATCCGATGACGGGATTGTTGGTTTCTCGGCTATAATATGTGGGGGCCACGAAGAGAGCGGCGAAGCAGCGAGATTGTTTATGGATGGTTTCGAAGTGATCATTGGGGAAGCCGGACGACTGATAAAAGTGTTCATGGTGGGTGTAATGGGTGTACTGGCAGGTCGTGGTCCAAGATCAATGGACAACGAGGGAAACGGCTTGAACGGGGGATTGGGTGACGATTCTACTCCGTTTATTCCGTTCGCATGAGAGAGTGATGATCTGTGAGTTTTGACACTGCTACCTGTAGGGTGTGGAATGGATGGGAGTGTGGAAGCCAACTCATCCAGTTCGTCGATGGATGGAAAGGCTTGTGTAAACTCAGCGATGGTGTTATGAGCGAGAGGAGGTGAGGACGATTCCGAGGATGCCGGCGAGGGAGGGCCGAGGCTAGATGGTGGAACCACGGCGTGCGGTGACGATGTTGTTGAGCTGGTGCTTGACGACGGAACAAAAGTAATTGGTGGAGGCAGTGATATGAGTGATGGCGACAGCTTGTGGGTGCGTATGGGTTCGGGAGATCTCAGTGGGACAGAGATGGTGGGGGTGGACGGCACAGCGGGGAATTCTCGCGATGTACGCTTTGACGTGTCGAGAGCCAAGCCCGCGTCGTTCAGCTTTTTGACACGATCAGCTATGGAAGTCCCGACTCGTCTGCTCACACCAGCGTCTGCGTTGTTGTTGTCGCTAATTATGCATGTGAGAAGGATTGCGGAATATGAAATGATAGCGCTCACGTTGCATCAGATTTTTCCAGATCAGTCAGTTTTGTCTCGATAGCCTGAACACGTTCCATTAGATTACTGCCCTCGAACTGATGAAAAGATTAGTTACAACCGGCTATGACGATATAGGAACAGACCTTGTGAAAGTCGGCGAGCTCCTTGTACAACACGCCGTGCTTTCCCGGTTTGTTCTCAGCCATGAACTCTGCGCTGGTCATGAACATGTGGATGAGGCTTCCTGCCCTCAGGAGGGCGCCGAGAGCATCCTTTAAATTCCTTTGATTCTCGCTGATCCGTGCCAGCTCGAGCTGTGTGCGTGCGGTCTTGATCAAGGACATGGAGGATGCCCCCTTTGCTTCTCTTCGGACGTCCTCCTTTGCCTTTTCCTTTACATCGGCGACGGACAGTGTGTCGGTTGATGGAGCGGAAGCATTGAGCATAGTTGGGATGGAAGTAAGTGGGTTTCTGGTGGGGAGAGTCGGGTAGAGCTGGCTCTTCTCGGAGAGTGATGAACCCAATCCTGGTCCAGGCGGGGGAAGGATTGCAACTCCAGGCATGAACAGGACAACTGGCAAAACCGAAGAAATCCGACCAGCCAACTCCAGACTGCGACCCACAAGGAGAGGCTAATCCATTACGTAATTCGCAGTCATTGTCACGCTCATGTGACATATTTATCACCAGCACGTGACCGTTCGCGACCACGACGAACACGACGAGCAAGACGGTATTGACGTCGACCACGATGGTAGACTCACAGCGAAACGTACACTGGGACATCTCAATCTCAGACTTTGGATCCCCATTTTCAGACACTTCCTCGGTCAACTCAACATCCAGCTTTCAATATATCAACTCACAACTTGTCGCACATGGTTTCACGCCCAGTCCGGGGATATCACTGGAGGGTATCTCTAATGATGATATGGACCGCGTCGCAAAATGTCTACTCGCGATGCTAAGCCAACGAGTGGTACGTCCAAATGCTCTGATCTAGGTGAACACATCTGAACGTGTCCCAGAACGACATGTCCCAGGCGGACGAGCTATCAACGAAACTACGAACACTCTCATACGACCACGAACGACTCATGACTATGCACCGATCTGCTACAGAAAAGGCACTCAATGCAGAGCGAGAAGTTAACATGTACAAGTCACGTCTTGCGTGAGTCCAAGCGAAACCAGGTTGCCGAACCCATTGACCACTGCACACTAGAACCGCCAATCGCTCGTTACAATCAGCAGAATCGAGTCACAAACAAACAATGGCCGAGCTACAGCGCACGAGAACGTCACTCCAAGCCCTTCGCCTCACGCACGCAACCGAACTAAAGAAGAGGGAAAAGGAGATCGAGCGAATGGTTGAGAAATGGACGAAACTTTCAGACTCCCAAGCGAAGGCATCGGCACCCTCCCCTGGTATGGTTATTCGAGGAGCAAACGCAGAGGTTGTCTCAGGTTCGGAAATCCTCGGGAAAGGCAAAGGATTCTTGGAAGTGGCATTGGAACACGCCGAGTCCTCAAGGACCGAGCTCCTCGATGAGACGACCCGACTCAGACGGCTGGTGCTCGTCTGTGCGAATCGCTTGCAGACCATGTTACACGAGATACGCATTTCAGCCTCGCTCAAATCCGAAGAGGTAAATCTCTTGGCTTGTCCGAAACGATAAACTCTAACGTGCAGTAGCCTATCCCCTTTGACCACGATGCCCTGTTCCCCATCACTCCAATTACCGCTGCGGACGATAAAATGCTCTCCCTCTTTGCATCTGCAAATGATGCGGTTTCCGTACTAGCGAAACACCTTTCAGACAGGCCAATCACCACGCAATATACAAGTTCAGGACATTCGGTACCACCAGACTCGGCAGAATGCAAGCGTCTTCAAGCAGTCATCGATAAACTTGAGGTCGAGCTTGGTATATGCTGTTCCCCATGCATCACTATTTCCTCTGACGCACTTTCCAGACGAAGCCAAGCAATTGCACGAGGCACAAGCAGCCGAGAATTGCGCCCTTCTAGACCGAGTAGCAGCACAAGCGATGCAAAAAGCTTCCACCGAAAGTAACATCGAGGCCCTGATGACCGAGCGCGACGCAGAACGTGACCGGCTTGATCGCAACAAGAAACAACTCGAGGACGAGCGCCAAAAGTTCGGTCAAGCCGCCGTGAAACTCGGTAAAGAGAAGGCTCTATTTGAGGTACGATCAGTCAGTTTAACCCCACCGCCTTTTTCCCCTCACTCGTCTGCTCAGAGCGAGCGAATCAAATTCCTGGAAGAAAAGCGATCATGGCAAGTTCAGCAAATGCTTTCCCCTACACACGATCCACCTGGATCCCCTGGCATCGCTGCATATCTTCCCGAGGTAAAGAAGTCGCCTCGCAAGTCACCCCGTAAACAGAAAGTCGTCGGCAAATCGAGCAGCAGTCGCAAGACGCGCGTCTCCCGTCGTTCCTCCCTCTTCTCCATTCCACCACCCACCAACGTGGAACCCTCGTACGAAACAGAAGTGATCCCCATCGTCGTCCCAGCATCCAAACGAGAAACGAAGAACCCCGTCGGTCTGACGAAATCAATCCTTCCAACCTCGTTCGTTCTTCCACCTCCATCACCCCGGACATCATTACCACCACCACCGGACACGCTACTCGGAGCAATAGACGACGCCATGCTCGATAGCGATTCAGACGTCGCAGAGTCCTTTTCGCCCACGCCCACGCCCACATCCACACACCCCATCCCAACCATCATCGAGCCACCACCCGTCGCAAGACCGACTGTTGTCGTTGGAGCACCACGAACACCTCCCCCCATGCGTCGTCCATTCCCCATGGCAAAACCTTTCGCGCCTCACATGACCCACGCTTACTCCCCTGTGAAACCCAGCCCACTCAGTCGCATTCTGATGCTCGCCGATTCGCCAGAGAGCCCCGAAACGGAGCCCACACCAGTTCCTCAGACTGAGACTGCTGCCACCGAGGATATAACGCCGACGGAGCCCCAGGCACCAGTTATAGGAACCAAGGCACCCCGAGACGACGACGACGACAGTCCACTCAGAGAGAAGAAGACGGAGCGGAACGCTGTACAGGTGAAAGGAAGCACCCAAGTAGATGCGAAGAACCGGACGTCGAGAGAGAAGCGTAAAGCCAAGGAGGAACCTACCATGCCCGCTGCAACCAGTAAACCCAAGACCGTCCGTGCAGGGGAGAAAGAGAACCGAGAAAAACCCGTTCGACGGGGTTCGCCACCCGTTGTCGGTGCTACCTCGTCGAATCCTCCCGTGGCGAGTAGTAAACCGGAAGTGCCGGCGAGAGGGACGACGAAGGTGCCGCCCAAGTTGCCAGCTGGGAGGGGCGGTGGTGCGAGGAGAGTACCGATTGGGAGTGCAGAAGCAGCACCTTTGCCGGGGTGGAGAGGTTGATTGGATATTGTATTATTTTATGTTTAGGTCCCCAGATAATTGCACGAGATACCCCTTCGACATGGCAGTTTCATTGTACGTTCGTTTCATCATGTCCTGTGAAGATAATTGGGATGTTTGTGCCATCAACTGTCCAAGTGCAAGAAGGAGAAATGGGCTTTCCCAACTACCTTGGACTTGCTGCATGGTCACAAAGACAACCCATTGTACACTCCCATGAGTTGTCAGCGGTAATACAAAGAATACATTTAATCAACCAATATGAGTACAACAAGATCAAAGGGAGAGAAATGGCCTTGGCGCACTAGCACTTGGCTCCAACAGGAATCAAGAACGAGTCAAAATAACTGTCAAGGTCCTCAAGCGCAGTCGACGGAGCAACCATCCCCACATAACCATCCGGTCGAACGATCACAAAAGTAATCTGCTTCGGGTCAATCCCGAATTTCTCATACGCATGACCACCCTTACTCCCCGTGACATCGGTATCGTCGAGTAGGACCCTAAAGTACCGCATCATTGAGTCAGCTTATCAGCGACACCCCCTGAAAGCGTCAAAAAAAAACGTACTTGGACCAATGGGAACGGAATAACGCCGGGACAGTCAAGTAGTTTATATCATCCTTTTTGCCCGCGGTGATCGGAATGACGTCGAACACGGTCGAGATGTTCCCATCTGCGCTGTATTTCTGGAGGAAACCCAAGGGTTTGCTCAATTCCTCCGCGAGCAAATTTGCTTCGGCGATCCGTGCCTCGGTCAAGTGTCCTAGGAAGACTAACACTTTGAAACGGACGTCGGCGGGGAGCATGTCGTGTATCTCGATCGGGCGCGAATCAGCCGCACGAACGAAAATCTGTGGGTGCATTCTTTGTCCAATGACGAGGTTCTCCGCGTATCTCTGATGCTTAACTTCTACGATGGCAGAAGGAGAATAGTGAACCCCGATTCCACTGGTGAACCCCCCGAACGTCTGGAACGCCCTGATAAACAAACGCGTGGATGAGAGGAAGCTATGCCCGACAATTCGGACTAGATACAAACTTCAAGAACTCTTCGTGAGAGATGCCGTCTTCATTCTCAGCTGTCCTCGGCTTTCCGGAGAATAAAGCTGCAAATTCCTTGTCAAAGTTTATCAGATCTTGAGCATACTTTCTCCTTTCGCCCTCGTACTAAGTAGGGAAAGTTTAACGGATACAAAAGTGGAATGGTTTTAGAGAACCTACGGTGTCTAAAAGTGAGGGACGAGCCCACCCCCTGAGAACCTGCACGAGCTTCCACGCTGAAAGATGATCAGTCCACGCCTGCCTAACAACATAGGAAGACGCGCACCAAGGTTATGGGTATCGTTCATGCTGGCATTCATACCCTGTCCTAAACGACGATTATGTTTCTAGATTTCTTGGTGGGAAGGAAGATTCTTACCAGCCTTTGGGGAATGGGTGTGACAAGCATCGCCGGCGATAAAAACGCTATCTTTGACCGAGTAAGTGGATGCCACGCGTTGTCCGACTGGTAAATTGCACCCTTAAACGATCGCTTCTGGAAACATTGGAGAGAACATACTGATATAGATTGTCCACCATTCGATCTCATTTGGGACCTTCAACTCAAATGGAGAGAATATCTTCTTGCCGACCTGGTGACAATCATGAATGGCGTGATGAAGCTATCATTTCCCGAGCAACCCTTACCGCGAGAAGTTTCTCTGGGTTCATTCGGTTCTTGTCAATTCTTCCAGTCTCTGGGTCCACAACATCCTCATCGGACAACTGGAGATACAGACGGACTTTGTCGCCTTCACGAGGTATAACCATACCGGACCCATGCGTTGAATGGATAGCAGTCCGGTTACGAATATCTGGGAAGTTCGTGTCGGGTATCATGTCGATGACACCCCAGATATAGTCTGTTCGATTCGCGTGAGTAACACAACAGGAACCCCTGCACAACTCTGGGCACTTTACCAGTTTGCTCGCCATCCATAGAAATCCCAAGGCTTTTCCGGATCCACGAATGGGCACCTATGGGTTCACGTTGGTCCTGAACAGCCCACACCAGGAGAATGCGACCCACCATCCGCTCCAACGACAAACTTGGCACGCACAGTCTCCGTCCTGCTCTCGCCGTCTTCCGCATCTAAATGCTCTAGGGTGACCTGCAGAAGTAGGGAGCTTTAGTGAGTGGATGGTGTGTATCCTGACCTTGGGTGCTCACCTTGACTGGGTATGATGAACGACTTGACAACTCCTGGGCGTCCTCCGAAATCTCGATGGCAGAAGGTCTTGTCGGACGTTCTACTTGAATTCCGTGACCCTTCATAGAGTCAAGAAACATCGCTTCTATCGCTCCTTGATGGAGGGTAATCTAAAACTCGGGAGTCGGCGAAAGCAAGACTAGTTCGACGATGATGCAAGTACCTCGAACGGAAAACGTGCAGTTGGTGCGGTCACATCGGGGGCACGTCCTGTACACTGCACGACACGACATTCAAACACTGAAGAAACACTTCACGATTGGATACCATTCATACCTCGATCTCTCCATTGCGATTAGGGTTGTAAAACGCCTTGAGTTCAATACCACAACCATTAGGCCGCCTGGAACTCTTGTGGAAGAGTAAAGCCTTCACGTACACACATGTGCATCTGGTTTCCTTCACGGATCAGGCGCTCGGCCAGTCCATAGCTCTGTTTTAAATGTTTGAAACCTCAACGATGCTGAATCGTGATGGTTCGACGCTCACCTGCAGAACCTCGATCGTCCTTGGTTGAATACCATCAGCTTGACCAGCAGCAACCTTCACGGATCTGGGGACAAACGGCGTGCGGCTAGCGTCTCATGATACTGAATGGAGATGTGCGGGATCGTACCTTTGGTCGATGACCCTGACATCTGCGCCTGCCATTGCGAGAGCATTGGCACACATAAGTCCTGCGGGACCAGCACCGACGATGAGAACATCGACATGACTTTCCTGAGACATTGGAAAATTTCGACGAGTTGCTGTTAGGGAGAAAAGCGGACCATCCAACTCTTTCCAACTCGGCCCAGTAGCGCTGAATTAATTACTGCATCGAGGAGGTTTGCATGTATATACGGCCCTAGCCTGACAATGCTGCCGCTGTCTGGAGTCGTGTCAAGTTTCGTTTTGTGTACCTTGGTCACGGTGGCAAACGCTGAATCACAGACTCAAATGCACTCCAGGATCGATAACTCTCCGGGATAGTAGTAACTTGTGCACTGTTATCAATCCTGTTGAACCGCCTACTTACTTAGCTCCCGTTACTCAGGCTATCGTTCACATGATACTCCATCACGATGACAGCCGCATGCACTCAGCTGGCAGCGTGCACAATGCACATCGACGGATGTGACCAACTCCCGGGGCAAAGATGATCCGGAGTGTCATGTTGTCGCCGAAATTGGTTACTTACTGCCGTACTTCGCAGTTTTCGATGAATTCGACATCGCGACGGCGCCATAGAGCAGCTCGGAAGTATCAATACAATGGTTCTGAATCTAAGTACAATAGCTTACTATGCATGCATTTCATTTCACCTCTTGCCATCACTGTACTCATTGCAATCACAACTACATTCAAATTTACAGCTACAGCATACAGGCAACAACGACAACAACAAAGACTATAATTTAGCATACCGTCAGGTATAGTGTTAGTACTTAGAACGAAGGAACAGAGGATCAAGGCTGTGAAACCAAGAATTTTTCAGTGGGCACAGTTGTTTGTACAATACTTATGAGGAGCACGTACCATTCCTTGCGTTCGATAATCAGGTCTCTTCAAACCTCGTCGTGCAGCACACACTGAGCGTATTCAACTTTCTCTGCCCCCTCTTTTGTGAGTAGAATATCTCGAACCTGAGGCTGGATTTATATTTAGATAGACCAGTAAGGTGTTATTCACTCGCCTCGACTGGGGGGTTAAGCCCGCAAGCTTCGGCCCTTTCCCATCGTTCCAATCTCGTCATTCCTATGCATGGACCAAACTCGTACGACCTGGAGCATCGTGAGCACAAAGCAAGCCTATGAGAGGATACCAGACTCACATGTCAAAGAAACGAAGCATTTGATGAATCTTGTTCTGACCCTCAGAATGGACTAAAAATACAAACAAGATAAACACAGTTCCGCGGCATTTAGAGGGAGCTCTGTGTATGCTTACTGGGTTGCAAGTACCCCGTCTTTGACCTGACTTCATTGTAGTACCTGCGATAGCGACCAGCCTTGTCCTTGACGTCTAAATGCTCCCTCGCTACCTCCACTGGAGCTAGTTCCTGTTTCTCAGACTTTGGTATTTGCGCGTAAGCTTGGTTTGTAGTTCCAGCAGATGATCGCGCCTTGGTCCCAGAACGGGTCCGCTTGGCCGGTACGGTTGTTTCCGCCGCAAGGGTGTCTTCTTCGTCAGAGGAGATCTCAACGACCTCACCGGGGTGCGGACCAACCCGCTTCTCTATTGGCGTGTCTCTACGCTCCGCCTTATCCCGTTCAGCGAGGGAGGACGAGTGTGTCGTAGTAGAGGCACCCTTCTTCGTTTTTCCATTGGTCGCGGAATTTGTTCGTTTTGCACTCCCAAAGGAGAGCGTGCCCTGCTTCAGGTTTGACATATTATACGCTTCTGTGGCGCTCTCTGGATCAGAGTAAGGGGGCTGGTAATATCAGATACAGCTGAGCTGGGTTGGTCGTGATAGGAATAACGACAGGGGCGTGAGCACAGCCACTGACCAATTTCCCAAGCTCTTGGTCAAAGTCTTGTGGTTAGTCCTGATTGCCATGATTGGTACCACCTGCCTGCATCAACCGCGAGCGCTACTATGGCTGAGTCTCCCTATGGCTCGTTGAGGTCAAGGGGGTCTCATCGTTCCCATGGAGATCGTTCCCAGTCGTCGGATGAGTCAAACAGAAGTGGCCATCTCATCCCCTTCGGCAGCCCAGGCTCTGATCGCAGTCGCACTGGAGGATCGGTGTCAGGATATTCTAGCGATCGAGAATCGGAAAAAGCCCCGGCAGGACCTAGCGTCACAAGTCCTTTCGTGAGGAAGCTTTATGAGTGAGGCCTCACTCACTACGCTTCATGTACTAACGAATGCGTGATGTTAAGACTGGTCAACGACCCCAAAACTCAGACTTACATCACATGGACGGAACTAGGAACAAGGTTTTTATCCCCTCATAGCACGGTTCCCGAGTTGTTTATTTGTCACTCTGATGTTATGAACATTCCAGTTTTGTGGTTCCCAACGAGGGCGAGTTTACCAAGAACATATTACTGCTGCATTTCAATGAGATGCGTATAGACGTCTGTATATTCTCATGCATTACTCTCTCGCTCGACTTCTCAGCTCACATTCACGTGTAGTTTAGCGGCTTCGTCCGGCAACTCAAGAGGTACGGATTCTATGTCAATGGGGTGGGTCTTCCGTTTCCTCGAAGTGTTCGATGTTGTTCGTAATGCTTTTCTCTCTCCCTTTGAATTTCGTCTCTTCTTTGTCCCCGATTTTTCTTGGAAAAAGACCCCTAATCAACGCACGTGTGTCTCTCCCCGACCTTGGGAGTTCTCCCATCCAAAATTTCTGCGCGACCGTCCAGATCTACTTGATGGAATAACACGCCAAAAAGCGTCACTGGTGGAGGCTGTCTTCGTAACTTCGCCCACGTCGGGTTCTATATCCCCAAGCAGTTCCGTCTCCGACGCCCATTCTCCACCCCATGGCGCCTACACCCACAGCAGCCCACCATCGTCGCTCGCTCACTCCCTCCCATTGCCCAGTTTGCTCGTCAACTCACAGTCCCACCCCTCCATTGATTCACCCTTACCGTCGCCTATCCTATCCGATGATCTACCGCCCATCTGGCAGAGGACGGGTTTTGATTGGAGATCGAGCAGCCAGAGCTCGCTATCAGATCTTGGACAATCACAAAGTCAGTTCGACATCCCATCCGTCCTCGAGGTGGACGACGACGAGCGGGGGGAGACAGAGCATCAGATCACAGACGGCGAGAGAAACACCCTCTCTCCAGATGCTCTGCAAGCTGCCCCTGATTTCTGGCAGGAGGTATGGTCGTCGGGAATATTAGCACATCCGCGCAGCGTGATACCCCGTAATTGATGGGCAGAGAGGAAGCGCAGACCACTGTGTTCTAAAGTTCGAGGTCAAGTTAACCACTTGAGCTTATTCAACATAGTCAATCACGAGGGAATGCCTTTCATCTCCCCTTAACAAATATTGCGACTTGCGCGTGCATATAATGTTACAACTTTCGTCTTCACACCATTATCAGGTTGCGAACTTGCGATATGGTTTCCAGCAAGTCTTTTTCATGTGCAGGACTTGCAGGGGAGTCAGAGAGGTCGGAATCATCGGCGTATTCCTTGCTCTTCGATTCTCACAATAATGAACGGGGCAATGGTTGAGTGAGGCCAATGGTCGGTCCAATCTTTCTAAGTCTCCGCCACAAAGTTACAAGTATCACATACTTTCTTCATTCGGTGCTAGCCTCATTATTTGCGCGCAACGCTGTAAGTAACGTGTAGATGATGCAGAAGTACTGAGTACTTAGACTTCTTGGTCATGGCGGCGCTGCAAAAGCCTTCAAGCTTCAAGCTCGAATGTCCTAGTATACTAGGTAGTAGGGACATCATACGATGTAGACCTAGGGGGATTACCTGACTCGACCTCACAGTCTGCCGCATCAACCTGAGCTTACTGAGCGGCGACTCGGACTCATGTGCATATTTCAATCTTGAATTTACATGTGACTACAGGGTAGTGATCAAGCACATACTATACTCAGTTAGAGACCAATGTGAATGAAAACAATTCTTTGCTCCAAAGGGACCCCGTTGTCGCCTCGCAATCTATGAACTGCCTCATTCAATGCCCAAGCCGCACGCGAACCATCCAACCTTCCCGACCCCCCAAGCATGCACCCGTAGAAAGCCTCCACTACGCGACTTACCATTTGGTCATCGACATGCCACATCGTACCAATGACACTTCGGAACCCAGCGAATTGCATTCCAGCAGCAAGGTGTATCACCTCGTCGGGAACCAACGTATTAGACGCCGCCGTATGACACGCAGATAAGAACGCAAACTGAGGATCTTTGAGCTCAGCAGTGATGAGGTTCGTCAAACTCAACGGTCCATCGCCCATCGCGAAGGAAGATGTGAGCGGTCGATCGGCGTCCGGTCGTCCATGACATGCAAGGTGGACGAATTGTCGGTGGCTCAACGATGTGAGCACACTCTCGACCGTCGCTTGCCTTCCTTCTAGTTTGTCGAAGTGTATGTTGTGCGAGATCAGTCGTCGGGAAAGGGTTTCGATTTCGTGAGGAACGCAGTCTAGGTGGTCCCCCTCGTATGGTTGTCCTTGAGCGATAACCATGAAATGTGGGTTGGGAGAGCGAGGCAACTTTGGGGCTTCCCGTGCACGCAGCAAGGCGCTTATCGTTGGGGTGTACGACGAAATGTACTTGTCAAATAGACTCGGCATACCCCTGGCATACAGTCCAGCAGCATGCAAAGGAAGCGCAGTGAAATCTGCTGTCGGACACCACCATATTCGTGAGTGGCGCGGAATGTGGAGTCGCTCGAGCTCATCGACGATGGGCTCGACAACCAAAGTCCAGAGATCTCGGAGTATATCGGTGATCTCTTTCGTCTTCTGAGCATAAGCAGCGAATCCTTGGATGATACACCGAAAGCTGGATGATAATGCAGCGACCTCCCGTTTCGTTATGTCTGGAAGGGGAATGTGGACGGGATCGCGGAAATGCAGAATGACGACAGCGTCGCAGCTGTACTCGCTTGGATTAACTATAATCACAGGACCACCGCTTGCTGCTTCACGCAGAGCGGAAAAAGTAGGGGGAAGGAGAAATCGAGCGAAGCCGGGGAGTGTGCGGATTTGCGAGAGGATATCTTCGAACTGGGCTTGAAGCGTCCGCACTTGAGACAGTTCACGTTCAGATGAAGAATCGACTAGTTGACGAATGAGTCGACTCATATACATCAACTGTTCCGCTAGTTCTCGTCCTCTGTCACCTGAAGCCGTGAGCGCGTCAAGAGGCGTTCTGAATCGGGCTAATTGAGCCCAAAGCATGCCCCGCCCTTGTTCTATTAACTCTACCGCGGCCTCCAATGCGCCCTGACGGACAGCACATGAAAAGGCATCTGCGGCAAGTGTAGAGGTATGCATCTGTAAGACTTCGTGACGCAGTGTTGCGGATGGCGCTAGATTGACGATGCGATCGAGAATGGCTAATGCACACCTGTATGCATCGAGCGCAGACGGATGTTTGAATTTCTCAGCATTCCTCGTCCACGATCTCGCTGCCATGAGCCCATGGTGAGAAATTGCGTAGGGCGGTAAGCTTGCAAGGCTCGAGTAGCCGGAGAACGCGTCATCGACAAAGGATTCGCCCAATGCTGTATAGTAACATAATCAGCAAGGTGATTTGAATGATAATGGCAATCATACCATCGCAATTGTTTAGTAACAGCTCGTTATATCCTTGCAGAATTCCAGCTCGCAAGTGATATCCCTCAGGACAGTTATCTAATGCCTCTTGAGAAATCTCGATGGCTTCAGCGAGGCTGGAATCCTGACCACCTTGCATTTCAAATTGCTTTTGAAGACAGTATGCAAGGTGGCTCAGAGACACGGGTCTGTAAACGTGACCAGGAGGGCGGAACTCTAGGGCAGCCCAATGGAGCTCAGTAGCCTCATTGAGGTGGGAGAGCAGACCCTGTTGTTCATACGAAATCTGGAGACTGTACGCGAGGTCGCCGAGAGGACTAGGCCGGAAAGGATGATCATGAGGACACAGTTCCAGTGCATCTCGGTGCAACTGTATCGCTTCTGTGAGGTCCGAAAGCTCGCCTTGTCGTTGAAACTTTCGGAGAAGCGCTTTGGCAAGGTTGTTTAATGCTCTGTGTCTGTTAGGATCGCCGGGGGGTCGGAGATCCAGGGTAGCTCGATGATGCTCAATCGCCTCATAGAGGTCAGCTAGCAGACCTTGTTGCTCGAACCGCCTTCTAAGGGCATTGGCCAGATTATTGAGAGAGGATGATCGGAGGTCATGACCAGGAAGACGGAGCGCAAGTGCAGCTCGGTGTAGGTCAATCGCTTCGTGGAGGTCAGCAAGTAGGCCTTGCTGTTCAAAGCGCTTTCTGAGGGCATTGGCGAGGTTGTTGAGAGATACGTCTCTGAGTTCGTGGCCAGCAGGGCGGAGGTCAAGGGTAGCTTGGTGTAGCTCGATGGCTTCGTTGAGATCAGTAACTTGACCTTGCACCTCAAATCGATCCCACAGGCTGAGGGCGAGGTCTTCAAGACAGTATTCTCTGTCGGGATGGTTGAGAGGACAGAATGCGAGAACAATTCTCTCGTGCTCAATTTCTTCGTCAAGCTCAGAGTATGGGGAGGTTACGGTTTCGAAGTCATAGTGACCGTACTCGCTCATAACTATGCGTCTGCGTTGACGAAATATCGAAAAACCAAGTTAAGAGGAGAATGTGAGTGTAAGCGAAGAACACGCGTACCGGACACCGATGAGTCGACCTGGGCTTTCGGGCACGGATGAAGTACTGTAGTTTGAACGATCGCTGCTTGCGAGCGGTGCCCGGGAGGGTCGAGTTACTGTCGCAACACACAGAACACAGCAAGTGAGCGTCACAGTCCAAGCAAGTCGTTGACGAGCGCTAAACACAAATGTTGACCTCGTGGACTGTCGAAGCAATTTGAACGTGTCATCAAGCTGGCCCGAGGTGTGCAAAGCGCACCATGGTGCGAATAACGATGGAGCGACGGAGTCAATGTCACGGTGACCAGCTGGTCAACGGACAGGAACCAGTCTAGGCACTCGTTCCTCCCCCGCTCTAAACCTGAGGACCTCTGACAATCGCAAGGCGGGTATCCATCAGAACGCACGGCTTGCGACTGACGGAAGTCTGAAATGCTTGCGAACGAATTCGCGCGCCGACTCGTCAGGCGCTTTACAAAGAAACATAAAGTAAGGTATGTATCCAACAGCAATATCTGATCTCGATTTACTCTCAGAAATCAAAGTCGTGCGGATGCCCTCGTCCCCCAGGACCACTATGGAAATGGAAACCACCCCCACCCCCACCCCCGAAAGGTCCCCCACCAAAGCCACCACCACCACCCTGGAACTGCGCAAAGATATCTGCCAGATCAGCTGGATTCATCCCTCCGAACGGACCGCCGCCCATGCCGCCCATGCCGGAATCGTTCTGGCCGTCCTCGTCTTCGCCCATGTCGTATCGTTGTCGTCGTTGAGGATCCGAGAGCACAGCGTGTGCTTCGACGACGAGCTTGAATTTCTCTTCGTCACCACCCTGGAATATAACAAGCAAGGTGAGCGTGTGGTCTCAGAGGAAATGGGTGCAGAACCTTATCTGGGTGGTGTTTGAGACTCTCCCTACGATATGCCCTTTTGATATCGGCCTCTGAGCACTCCCTCGGAATACCTGGAAGTTTCTTTCAGATGACTTCCGCCTGATTCGAGTGCGAACATACCAAGGATCTTGTAATAGTCCTTAGTTTTGCTCCGCTTGAGAGCAGCCTCGGCTTTCTTGAGCTCAACCCTAAGAGCCCTGACATCCGCGTCGGCATTTTCGAACTCGGCTTGTTCGATGGAAGACTTGAAGTCCGCTACTGATGCATCGTACTTCTCGAGGTGGAGATTGATACGTGCGCGGGTACGCAAGGCTTTGAAGGATGTCGGTAAAAGAGTGAGAGAGGCTTCCGTATCTGCTAGAGCTTCTTCGTATTTGTCAAGCTACATTCAGAGTTTTAAGAAAGGAAAGGGGATAAGATAATGAACGAGTTTGGTACCTTTACCAGGGTTGTAGCTCGATTCGAGAGAAGTGTAGCTCGGATCTGCCCGCCTTTACCTTCCTCATTTGCCTCGCCTATGCGCTGCAACACGAGTACGATTAACGCAATTACAATTAGCAGAGAGACAACACATACCTCAAGGGTTTGTGTATAAAGTGCAACTGCCTCCTGGAGTTTACCGCTTTTAAAGGCCGTGTTACCCTCTTCTTTTAACCGTTCGACGTCTTTGATACGTTTTCGCAAGCGTGAAGCCGATTCATGTTCAGGATCCAGTCGAAGTGCTGATGCGACATGTTGAAGAGCTTGCGATAGTTTCCCATTGAGGAAAAGTACCAGCCCACGCAGTGCAAGCACCTCGGGAGAGTTAGGATTAAGTCTCAGAGCATCACTTCGGTAAGAGATGTTGGTCAGATCACATAATCTTGGGCATAACTCGTTCTATTTTTTCACTTACTTGCAAGCGGTACTCGCAGCATCCCAGTTGCCGCGTGCGAGTTCTAGCTCGACTCGCCACAGGCGCCATTGCGTAGGCACCTCGCTACCCTCGCCCTCTATGGTCTGCAAACACTTATCCAAAGCTAGTCTGGCCAATCCCCACTCCTTTCGATGCTTTGCACCATCGAAGTTACGTAAGTGAGTTTCCAGTTCAGAAACTTTCTCTTGGAGTTGCAATGCTGCGGCGTTGGTTGGTTCGAGGGCGATCACGCTACGTAAAGTGAGTAGAGCAAGCTCGGAGGAGCCCAAGGCAAGATGACATCGTGCGAGGCGGATCAAGGTCTTAGAGGAAGGTTCGACCGACTGCAATGCGGCAGCCTGCTGACAATCAACAAGTGCCAGTCGGAAGCGTTTCAATGCCATGTATGACGCGGCCCTATTAGTGAGGTACGATGGCTCTGTCGGCTTCATTTCTGGGAGGAAAGGATGTTAGCGATCACACGACTAAGACATGCTGTGGAGCGTGCAGTCGCAGACCTAGAGCTTTGGTATAAAGGTCGATAGCATCGTTGTACTGTTTCGCCTTGAAGGCGACGTTTCCACGTTCTTTGATCTCCTCTGCTGTTGGGTCTGTCGATTTCTCTGGTAAAGGAGGTTCCACCGGTGGGTTGAGCGGTGAAGAGGGGGTGATTGGACTCGTGGGTTTTGATTGGGATCCCTGTTGACCCTCGGTCCTGGGATGAATTTAGCGATACTCCAAGTGACCAAACGACGGTGTTCAACGTACTTGATGGCATTCGCCTGAGTTTGCTTCTTTGCATGGGCTTTCTTTTTGTTCGTCATTTTCTTCGATGCAAGGACGGCGAGAAAACTTCTGAGAGAGTCCAGAGGCAACTTCAGTGTGAGATCTAGTCTGGTATGTCCGTTCAGTGCCCTGGTACTGTGTAGACAATAAACCAGACAGTTAGCAGGAACAGACAACCTTGCTGTCCAAATGGAAGCGATCACAAGATGCGTTAGATCGTTATTCCATAAAAGGAAGTTAGTCACGTGCCATATACCTCGGCCGAAATAGGAAATTACCTCCCATTACTTCTCTGTTCTGCCCATATTTATCACCCAAGTCGACCGTTGCCAGCGCACTCGACCACCGCTGTCCGTGCGAGGCCTCTCGTGGTCCATCCACGCTCATCGGTCGCTGTATCGCTCACTGTCTATTTCTCTGCAGATACCATTATCCCTTGTATCATAACAATGGCCTCAACAGGCTCTTCGCCACACTTCCCCGACATGGGCGACGATATCGCTCCCATGAACAGCAGCAAAGGGCCATCGTCGCGGACAGACGACCATAGGCGTCAAGTGAGCGTTGGGATGTCACCTTCAACGGTATATTTGCCTGCTGCTTCGCCCCCAACACCCGCACCCTCACCAGGCCCTACTGGACCCTTGTTCGCCGACTCCTTCTATCTCTCCAAGGCTTACCCGGCATCTTTTGATCCTGCAAGTCTATCCAGAATCGAGTTCGCTGGCTTGAAAGCTCTCGCTCCTGTCTACCGCAAACGCTACCTCGTTTCGCTGCTCAATGACTGTACACCTTCGGAACTACTCTTCATCTCGCAAACCATTGCACCCATGCTCAGACGCGACTTCCTTGCGGAGCTTCCTCCAGAACTCGCTCTGCATATTCTTAGCTTCGTGGACGATCCCAAAACTCTCTCTAGAGCCACCCAGGTCTCTAAGCGTTGGCACGATCTCGTCCAAGATGAATGGTTATGGAAGACAATGTGCGGGACGTATCGGTTCAATCTGGAGATCGACCCACCTGAGGAGATGGATATCGATGACGAGGCTGTCGGAGACTCCACCAGAGATCCCGAAGAATTTCCGACTCATCCTATGGACCCAGCCTTTCAATCTCTCACTCCAGAACAAAGTATGAAACGCCAGGAACGATCACCGTTGTATTCTTGGCGCCGAATATTTGGCGAAAGGTCACCAAGCGACACCTCATTATCGTACCGGAAGCAGTTCCAGTACTCCTACGTCATAAGTCCGTAATTTTCTTTTCCAGAACATGCTCTTTGCTAACATCAAGCCAAGTGTCGAATATGCGAAGAGGGGGGGCGTTGCTTCGTTCGCACCGGATGCCTATCGCAACACCTGATGGTGGTGTCGTCACTTCGGTGGCGTTAGACTCCGATCGGGTCGTTGTCGGTTGCGCCAATTCAAAGGTCCATATCTACAGCGCCAATACAGGCGTCTTGTGTCGAACGCTCACGGGTCACGACCAAGGCGTGTGGGCGGTACACCTTGTCAGTCGCGGTGGCTGCTGGGATGAGCCCGATAGCGCCAACGATATGATCGTTGATGACTTGGCAGCATCGTCGTCTTCCACGTCACCACCCACGAATGGATGTGTACATCAAAAATACCGTCGTGCGTTGGGTCTTGACATGCCGAAGAAGAGGCGCCCAAGGTCGGCACCACGGTCCGAGAGCTTCGGGAAACCCAGTGATTTGTGCTGCACTTCGGAAGGTTGGGGTCAGCCCAATCCAATCGTCGTCAGCGCCGGCTGTGATAAGAGCCTGCGCGTTTGGGACGTCGTATCAGGGTATAACCTTTCCCCTTTTCATTCTATCGCAAACTGATCGTAGATTCCTGTAGTCACTGCATCTATATCCTTCGAGGCCACACTGCGACTATCAGGTGTGCCCGAGTGCTACACAATCGTCCAATTGCTGTGACAGGTTCTCGTGATACCACGGTTCGAGTTTGGGACATCCAGAAAGGTAGAATGCTTCGGCTATTGCAAGGTCACTCGAACAGCGTTCGATGCCTGGACGTCTGTGGGAACAAGGTGGTCAGTGGAAGCTATGACGCAACGTGCAGAGTGAGCAACTTGACTTCCATTTTCTCAGCGTTGATCTCACCTGGTGTTGACAGATATGGAACGTAGATACCGGGCAATGTCTGCACGTCCTGACAGGTCACGAACAGGAAATCTACTCGGTAGCATTTGATGGCATCCGTGTCGTTTCCGGAGGAATGGATACCACTGTACGCGTCTGGGATGCGGGTTCTGGGTCAGTCTTCAAAGTACATTCCCCTCCCGTTCTTTCGTTGAGGAACTCGTTTCAGACAATGCGTCGCCCTTTTACAAGGGCACACCGCCCTCGTATGCCAATTGCAGTTATGCCCTACGACTGGCCTGCTCGCCACTGGTGGCTCCGATGGACGCGTCATCACATTCGACCTACACAACTACACCTCCCTACAACGCATCTCCGCACACGATTCCTCCGTCACCGCTCTTCAATTCGACTCTAATTTCCTCATCACCGGTGGCAACGACGGACGGGTGCGCATGTACGAGACGCAAAGCGGGGCGTACGTGAGGGACCTGAGCGAACGATGCGAGAGCGTGTGGAAGGTGGCTTGTAAAGGCGGGACCTGTGCGGTCATGTGTAAGAGAGCGGGAAAGATGGTGATCGAGATTTGGACGTTTAGGCCAAGGACGTTGTATCTCTGATGATATAGGTGGGTAAGGATATTCGTGTATGTATTGGGGCTCATGTACTAAGGTAGGGTTATTAATTGTTGTGTATCATTGTAATTTGGGTCTGCTTGGAGAGCGTTCAAGTTGGTCGCGTTAGCTCAACGTTAGCTGCATATAGCCGCGCCCCGCCATCCTCGAATGACATGACCGAAATCAGCGATGACGTCGACGACATTCGAATTCCAAAACCCCCGGGAGAAAACATATATAAGATGCGTCTCCCGACGTCGTTCAACACCCCGCACCTCTTCTCTCTCTCTCTCTCTAACATCTTGAACACTCTGCCAGCAGCGAGCCTCTCTTACCGCCGTCATGCTGCGCGCCGCCGTCCTCCGTTGTGCCCTCACCTTCGCACACCCGTCTATCACGTCTTACTCTCTAGTGAGTATATTGGATCATCCGGTTCGCATGCAAAAATTTGAGGCGACGACGCTACAGTCAGGTCTCTGAACGACGATGTTGGAGTTGAAGCACGATTTACAGTCTGTAGCAGCGTGGTCCAAGGTTAACGGGATGGTGAACACGTCGTCACGTCTGATACATTTGATCTTCTGACCTGGCTGAGATAGTGTTCTCGGACTACTACTTCAAGTTCTTACAAGTGTCGAAGCCGAGGGGGAGAATCTCTCCCTCAATGCAAGAAGTCAATTGGACGTTCAACGTTCAACTCCGATGTAGGTACTGCCACATCTCCCAGCCAGGAGACGAATGTCAGAGCAATGTGTCAGATCACAGCGGCACGAACAAGCCGCAAGTCAACGCCACCTGAAGCACCTAGGCGTACGTACTAGTACGTGACACAAATACTCCATATTATGATGCATGCGATACTGATGTACCTTTGTGCGCCAGCACGCTCCTTTGGTAGGTCTTGCGTTGGATTCAGCGTGATAGTCGATCAATCTAGAACGGGTAGTCCAAATATTAGTGTAGATATATTCGCCTTTGTTTCAGTCACTGTCACCCACTGCGTATTATTGTAGTCCATCCCTCTACGAAAATAGCCCGTGTTTCCCGCATAAAGTAGCGTGCGAGGCATCGACTCCATTCAATGGACAGCTTCTGAACACTCCGAGACAGGGTGTCTGGTAGTTTGACTTCGAGACCCTACGCACGGCCGATGAATTGTGTGCGAGGGGGGAAGCTGATCGACTCCACGGCTACCACCGATCCCTACATCACAATATCATACACTTGGTACCCAACTCCCGATCCCTCCAATCCCGAATTCGTGACATGGGAATGGAGAGACGGTACCCCCCCAACTTGAAGTCCCCAAATACACCTCGTTGTTGTGGATCGATGCCATTTGCATCCCACAGAAAGAAACGGAAGTCAAGCAACCTGAGCTTCGGAGGATGGCAGATGCAACCCTCTCTGTCGCAGGTACTCCCGATGTTCCGCGCGATGGGCCATCACCAAACCTTCGACCCGACGTCTCCACATTGGGACACGAATCTACAATAGCATCCAATCAGATCAAGGCTCAATGCAAGCAAGCGACTTTATATCATACCCAACCAATCACATCGAGCATCAGATCAGTCATCACATTGGTTCTCGCTGTAAGACCGCGAGTTGTAGCTCGGAACAAACTCGGTCCAAGGTCCGACGTAATGTGGGGGTCACCTCGCTCGACACCTGCAGAGGCGTTGGTTTGAATATACAGGATACTGTTAGCCATTGCTCCAGTTACCTTCGAGCATTCCCCGGGCACATTGTTCGGCGGTCTGTCCTTCATCTGCCTTCTCGATTTCCTTCGTAATCCAAGGTTTGGATTACATCTCCTCGTCGTATCCTGAAGTGTAAATTATTCCGGGGAAAAAAGTTTGTACCTCGATATCATACAACATGAGCTCAGAGCGTAAAGTATCACCCAGACCTAAAGGGTATTCATGTCACGTGGCCGGATCGAAGATTGACCAGATCGAAGCCTTACCCCGGAGTGCATGTTTGGCTGGAGAGTACGAGGCCCATCCGATGAAGGACATGTATCCCAGGATTGATGATACCAAGACTATCTTGCCTTTCTTCCCTTGTCTGGCCATTTGTTTTGCGGCCGCCTGTCGAGACCTAATGTTAAGCACAACCTCAGGTCACGCATGAGAATTGACTTTGACTGACGAAGGCCGTCCATGCCTGGACCCAATACCCGTTGACCATGCCCTGAGACAGGTCCTTGTCGTCCATTTCCAAGAAAAACATGGGCTTCGAACTCCCTGCGCAGGCGAATACCGCGTCGGGGGCATGGCCTCCGTGCGGATCACTTGCAGCGCGTAACGCTGCAGCAGATGTCTCCGCAGTATCCAAAGAGAATGAGAAGGCTTTGAAAATTTGGTCTGGAGACTCACGGGCAGCCTAGCCAGAAACGAAGCAGCCGAGTAAGCTTTTCACTTGCGTTACTGAAATCTAAGAAACTGGTACCTCTATCTCTTTGAGAGCACTATCAAGCTTACTCTGTGTACGTGCGACGATGGAAACATGCGCGCCTTTCTGGGCAACGAGTTTGGCTACTGCGAGACCGAGGCCTTGACTGCCGCCAGTAATATACACGTGCTATGAGATCAAGGCGAAATGTCAGACGACATGACTGGTAACTCCACGTGTGCCTAGCACTCGCCTTGCCCTTTGAATCCCATCGTTTTGTGGACGAAAACATTCCGATGAGTAGAGGCGTCAATCAAGCTCAAGGAGGGAAGTGCATGCAAATGGCACACAATACCGCCCACGGGGCGAGTAGAAGAACGGGAGTAGAACCTCGGTTACCAAGTCTGCGGTCGTCCGTGAGTGTACGTCATTGCGATGTTGTTCGATCAACTTTCTGAGCGGACATGAACTTGAAGCTTTGAAGTTTGGACCCGATCTTGTGTGCGAGTCGTAGCCGTGCTGGTTTGGCCGAATAAGAGAAACCCGGCTTGTCTCTGAGACAGGCGGGGTGTATCGATCCGGCCATGCGGGTTCAAACATCCCGTGGCTAGCCTACAGTAACTGACGTTGTTACTCAGAGATTACCTCTCTTCATTGGCAAATGCTACTTACATGCTTTCTTTGATCGGTAAACCGGCAAGCCTAGTTACCAAAGTTTGTTTGGGAACTCCACGACTTAGACTGGAACGATTTGGGACTTGTCCCCGCAGGCATGCAAAGCAGTCTAACGTGGTCGACATTGGAGGGTGTCTTTCTTTTGTGAGCTCTGATTGATCTGATTGGCGACGCTTGACCGAAGCCTATATAACCCTAACTGGCACATTGAACTATTGAGCTATACTAAATGGGTCCCAACTTTTAGATATGATATCAGCCCCCACACGTACTACATATCCGTGCTGAACCAAAAAAATTGCTAGGGCCGCAGCATTGATTCCAAAAATGAATACTTCTAGACCTGTTCGTAATTCGAGAACTTACGTGCCATGCTCTTCTACTAGTAATCAGCATGCTTATCATTTCACAGCTCGAGGTGACCCCCACCGCCGGGCATCGAACCTCGACGACGTAATAAGGTATATCTGACAATTTCAGTAAAGCTTACGCTCAGATTGCTACCCGGAGTATCGTTGTGGCCCGGGTTATGGAGGTTCGTCGGCTCCTCGACTCAATATAAGTTTTGTCCTTGTCTGCTTTCTGACGAAAACTTTACACTGCGACAGCAACCATGGGCAAACCTCTCGATGATTCTATGCAACAGGCTTTGACCCAACGTCTTGAGCTCATGGGCAGAATCCTCATGGACATGAAGACCTATCCTCCTTCTTCTGCCCCTGACCTCTTTTCCAATGACTATCTCTCGCTATCCACCGACTCCGTTATGCGGGTTTTCCAATGACTATCTCTCGCTATCCACCGACTCCGTTATGCGGGAGATCTTCCTCAAACGCCTTCACTCCAGTCCAAGAATCTTCGGTTCAACGGGCTCGCGCATCTGCAATGGCAGCTCCGATGACCATAACGCGCTCGAACGCCAGGTGGAGCACTTCTACAATGCAGAGTCTGCGTTGACCTTCTCTTCTGGGTTCGATGCGAACATGGCGTTTTTCAGCTGCGTCCCCCAACCACAGGATGTCATCATATACGATCAACTCATGCACATGTCCGCGCGAGAAGGCTTCCGCTCGTCCGCGTGTCGCGGATCCACCTACAAGTTCGCCCATAACTCCGTTGCGGACCTGGAGAAGACGTTACAGGACGCTTTGAAGAAACACCCAGATGTCATGGCTGGAAAAGCTACCATCTTTGTTGTCGTCGAAAGTCTCTACAGCATGGACGGCGACTTCTCTCCACTTCGTCAGATGATCGAAGTCGTCGAGAAGATCGTTCCTGCGGGGCATTACCATATCTACGTTGACGAAGCGCACACGACCGCCTTGTGCGGTCCAAATGGTAGTGGCTACGTATCCCTACTTGGACTGAACGATCGCGTGCAAACGGTCGTACATACATTCGGCAAGGCATTCGGTTTCCACGGCGGTGAGCTTGTTTTATTTCCTGAGATGTCGCGTTTCTCATCGATTTGGCAGCTGTTATACTCAGTTCACCACTCGTCCATCGATACATCATCGGCTTCGCGAGTCATTTCATCTTTTCTACATCCATGCCGTTCATGAATGTGTTTGCGATGCGCTCGGCTCTTGATGTCGTCGCCAGCGAACGTGGGGAACAAGTAAGTCCGGGTTTAGTATCTATCCGGCCTTTGGTCTAATCATAGATCATTTGTGTAGCTCCGCCATAATCTAGCTCGGATGTGTAGATATACCCAAAGTCGCCTCTCGAAAGCACTCGAGGCCATCCCGCCTAGTTTGCTTGCTCTGGCTCAATGTGACGGAATCAAATCTGTCCAGGGCGTAGAGTCTCCGATCATTCCCATCCTCTCTCCCCTTGCTATGGAGCTCGCCGACTTCCTCCGCACAAAGGGGTATGGCGCATCATACATTTCATTACCGATTGCGCCCACTGCTCGTATTCGCGTAATTATACACGCGAGGAATACGGAGAAAGAGATCGATGACTTTGCTGCGGTTCTGGTTGAGTGGGCAAAGGCGCAGCAGGTCGCTCCTCTTCGCGAGCTTCCATACTATGACTCCAATGCTCCTAGAGCCCGTCTGTGATATCTAGATGTTTTTTTTACTTCTGTTTAGAACGATGCGTCTGTAGAACTTGTTCTGTAAGGGTAAACAATCGAATGGTGTTATTTCCGGGACATCGACCCCGTGAACTTGGGCCCGGTCTACAACGTTATCGCTTGACG
>JBBPTG010000096.1:0-98838 GCA_038093975.1 Chalciporus piperatus
CTGGTAAGAGCTTCAATGACCGTTCTTTGGCAAGTTGGCCTGATCGCCCGAACAGCCGAGGTCAATGAATCCATTTCAGAGACCTTCGGTCGTATCAGAGAACATGCGCTGCAAGATTTGCCAGCAGACGGCCCCAGAGATGGCTTCCCCTTGAGCTGGTTTTTGGAGGTCCCCAGAATGCCTTTGTGGAATCACATCGTATCGGCCGAGAGAACTGTTCGAATCCTTTTGGGTAATGGCTCTGAGGAGGATATCAGGACAGTCCGTGCCGACGCAGCAAGGGTGGCCGAATGGTTTCAACAGAGGTCAGCCAAATCAGGGGCAACGTATCAAACCAGGGGCCAGAGGATGTGGGCCGAAATGGCCCAGAACTCATCGATTATCAACGCGGCTTTCATGACGCATTTTCTTACCTTGTCAGGCCGTGATCCAGCCGAGGACGACGAGCAGGATATTACATCGGCTGACATCCCAGCTATCATGTCGTCGAATGATCGGAGGGAAAACGAAAATAGACTTCTGGACGAGCTGGACCTGCGTAAGTACCTCGTGGCATCCTATGAGGGCAGAAGAATTCATTGGATTGCAGCCCATGACTGGCAAGGTAGAAATCCTGAGGACATGGCGACAGGAAATACACCATTCACGGGGACGTTTGATCACTGTGAGTGGTTTTCATGATTATGGCATGGAATACATTGATGATAACGTTGTCGGCCGCAATCCAGTGGAGCAAGCAATCAACTGGGCCAACAGACAATTGGCCCAAGGGCTGCGCAGAGAACACCAGCCGCCGGAGGGATCAGCCGCCGAAGAACAGGCCAGAAATGATGATGCCACACTGATGGCCCTATCTTGGATCATGTTTGAACGCTTAGAATTTCTGGCCTACACTCGTAGGCAACACATATTCCATATGATTTCTTTGCTACGTCAGATGGACATGTTGGAGAGGCTGAGGAATGTAATGTAGTGTAGGCCATATAATATTGACGCTGATCACATTGGCTTATCCCTACCAATGGACTAACTTTACATCGGCCCATGCCTGCCTAGTGACACTAGGTATATCGGCCCATTCCTACGCATTGAGGCTGAATGCATCGGCCCATCCCTACACATCGACGCTGATTGCATCGGCCCATCCCTACCTAGTGACAATCGGTATATCGGCCCATCCCTACGCATTGAGGCTCAACCCATTGGCCCATTCCTACACATTGACTCTGATTGCATCAGCCCATCCCTACGCATTGAGGCTCAATGCATCGGCCCATCCCTACACATTGACTCTGATTGCATCGGCCCATCCCTACACATTGACTCTGATTGCATCGGCCCATTCCTACACATTGAGGCTCAATGCATCGGCCCATTCCTATGCATCAACAAACTATACATCGGCCAATCCCTACCTACTGAGGCGGGTGGCATCGGCCCATCCCTACAGATGGACATCATTGCATCGGCCCATCCCTACCCATTGACACTCAATCTATCGGGCCATGCCTGCTGTAGGAGACATGATTCAGTGGCCAATGCCCACCCCTAAACATTTCCTGCATCGGCCGCTCCCTACACATGGAGGGTTTACACATCGGCCTATCCCTATTCTCTATGGGCCGAACCCTGATGCAGGCAGGACTGGGTAATTAGCACCAGTCGGCCAGGTCCTACCTCAGGGAACCTTTGTGTTGGCCATTCCCACTGCCAGGGCACAATGGTACATTGGCTGATCCCTACTCTACGTGTACATTCTATTACTAGCCGATCCCTAACCTAGGTGACCATACACCAGCGGCCAATCGTTAGCCGGCCAGTAGAGCACGGCCTAATTGGTGATCGGCTGGCCTTGCTGTACGGCCTAACGAGCTGAATGGGCTCAGACAGAAGTCATGAAACTCTGTAAAGAGCACGGAATTTGCGAAGAATCTGATGGAACTCTGATTGACAAGAAAGGAAGACTGTACATTCCTGAAGAAGAAGATCTCCGCATGGAGATTATTCGACTTCATCACGACACACCTGTTGCTGGACATCCCGGATATGAAAAGACGATTGAACTGCTCCAGCGCAGCTACGCTTGGCCAGGAATGGCTACGCTTGTGAAAGATTATGTCTCACGCTGCGACAGATGTGCACGTTTCAAAGGGATAAACTATGCCCCTTCTGGAAAACTTCGCCCCCTTGAAGTTCCGGATCTTCCCTGGGAACACATCTCCGCAGATTTTACTACCGATCTGCCACTTTCAAATGGATTCTATTCTATTCTTGTCATCGTTGACAGATTCTCCAAAGAAGTCGAATTCATTCCCTGCAACAAGACAGTCACCGCTCTCGACACCGCCCGTCTTTACCTAACCCATGTATGGAAACATCATGGACTTCCTAAAACCATCATATCGGACCGAGGTCCGCAATTCGCATCCCAAGTGATGAAAGACATATGCAAACGTCTTGGCATTACGCCCAAACTCTCCACCGCCTTTCATCCACAAACCGACGGACAAACTGAACGTATGAATCGAGATCTACAACAATATCTCCGTCTATTCACGTCAGAAAAACAAGAAGAATGGACTGATTGGCTACCAATCACTCAATTCTCATACAACTCGAAGAAACAGGCTTCTACGTCTAAGGCACCTTTCAACGTCACGCACACATATTCTCCAAGAATGGGAATAGAAAACTACACATCTAAAGCACCCGCTGCTACGGATTTTGTTGACAGACTTGCCAACACGTTGAAAGAAACCAAGGATAACATAATAGAAGCTCAGAAGCGTATGAAAGAGCAAGCCGACAAACACCGTTCTGACTCACCATCTTACGAGGTTGGTCAGAAGGTCTGGTTATCTACAGCTAATCTCCGCCTGGCGCAGAGATCTAAGAAACTTTCCCCACGATGGTTGGGCCCTTACGAAATCACAACCCTGATTGGACGGAACGCACTACATTTGAAGCTTCCGCGTACCATGAAAATTCACCCCGTGTTACGCTTGTACCGGGTAGGTCAAAGCGTAGACGCAAAGCCTAGTCAAAGACAAGGGTTTCAAAGGTAGCCTAACGATGGGATGTCCACGTTAAGGCCTAGCGTCCGTTCAAGAGTGGGACGGTGACTCTCAGAGGGTTCAAAGAAGCGAGGAATGACCAAGCTAGATTGCGTAGGTCTAAGTTAAGGTTACAGGAGGAAACTCGAGGGTTTATATAAGTGAAGAAACGAGTTAAGGGTAGGCATAGAACAAGTCAGAATATGTAAGAACAAGTCATGACGAATAAGAATGAGTCATGCTCGGTAAGTATACGAGTCAGCGATGACGAAGCGTGGAAGGAGAAAGAACATTAAGGAATGTTCGCTGACTAAAGCAAGGTAAGAAATAAGAGGCCTAGGCAGGACTTGAACCAGCGACTAGGACTTAGTACAAGGTAACAAAGAAGAGGAAAGAATGAGTGATCGTAACATTACCCCCGTATTAGAATCAAGTCATCGACGAAGATAAAAACTAGTCAAATGCTTAACCCGTAATGACCAGGAGAACCGGTCATGTTTGCATATCCGACATCGTCGGTTGGATCATCTCCGTCATAGAGAGTGGCGTCGTCGTCGTCGCGTGAATTAGCCTCACCCGAGATACGGGTATAGAGTGGAGGGGGGCGTCGAGCAGCTCGATTGGTATTGGTTGATCGGCGCGAACGGGAAGAGGGTGCAACAGGTGGCGTGGTTGTATGTCTTTGTCCACGCCTAAGTGGGCAACGACCTTGAATGTGACCGGGTGCCCAGCGGAAGCACGTGGGACACTGGTATACGGGACAGTGGACACGTATATGGCCCAGTCGGTGACATACGAAGCAGGCATTGTGGTACTGGGGATGTGAGGTGGATAGAGGTATGGTGCCAGTCCGTTGTCGTTGCGAGGTAATGTGGTTACGTTCTGCACGAAAGAAGACCGCTTCCTCTTCATCGTTCAAAGGGGAGCTAGACGCGGAAGGAGTCGACGAGGGGAGAGATGAGGTAGAAACTCCGATGACAGGGGTTGGAGATTGAGCCGCAGAGGCGGATTCTCTGAGGTAGCGATCTAGGTCATTCAGAAACTCCGGCATCCGTAGCTCATAGAGAGCAATGCTGAGGTTGGTAATTAGATCACCGTGGATGTTGCGGAGGGAGGCAGCTTCTGAATGAGCTTGGTGAACCGTCGTCAGGGAAGGAGGAAGATTGGCGAGACGAGATGCTTGCAGGTAGGCACGGTAGAGGGCAAAGAGGGGTGACCCCAGATCAAGGTGGGCGCCGATGGGTACAGAGAGACGTGAGTCAAGTAAGAATTGGGACATACGATCCATGACGGCATTGTCCATCAACTCGTCACGAAGACGATGGGCGGCGAGTGGTAATTCAACGGACAAGATTCTGACGGTGGGAATAGCGGCAATATGAGTGGGGGCATCTAGGTCTTCCTGTAAGACTGGCCATCCAGCGGGGTTTAGTGGAAGACCAGTGGTATTCCATCCAGCCTCAGCGACGGTTGGGCTAGCGGGTTCGGGGGAAGAGGGACGAGTGGGTTGAATAGGTAGAGAACGAATAGGTAAACCAGGGGGGTAAGTAGGAGAAGAAGAAAAACGAGAAAGGGAAGAGATGGAAGACATAGTGGTTGACGAAGGGGTAGTAAGAGCAGACATAGTTTCAGCGGCGAGTTTTGTGTCTGACAGAAGATGGGGATCTTGAGGAAGAAGGGAATGCGGATGGATGAGCTCTCTTATAGTTTTCAAGAACGTCCTTGGCGTGGGTAAGGTCTGTCTCTTTGAGCCAGCGATCTTCGTCAGCAGTATATCCTTTCCAGCGAACCAGGTACGAGTAGCGTCCGGAGAAACTTCGGTGTCGGAGAATCTTTTCGATCTCATACTCTTCTTCGCCTTCTATCAAGTCAGGTGGTGGAGCCAGGAAGTTCGGTCCGTGTACGGGGTTTTCGCGATAGGGCGATAACAGAGAAGCATGAAACACGGGGTGGATTTTCCACGTTTGTGGGAGGCGGAGTTTATAAGATAGCGGGGATAAGACCTGCGTGATGGTAAAGGGTCCTTCTCGTTTCGGGGCGAACTTTGGGGATGTGAGGGACCGTTTGAGGTTTCTTGCTTCTAGCCAGACTTTGTCTCCTTTGGCAAATGGTTTGAACTTCTGTCGAGTTCGTGCGGACATCACTTGTCTAGCAAGCTCGTGTGAGGCGAGTGCTTCGTCCCTGGCAGCAGTGAGGGAGTGAAGGCGAAGTTCGACAGCGGGTAGAGCGGAGTCAGCAATTACCGAAGGAAGAGGACGGGGTTCATATCCCATCATGAGATAGAACGGGGATTTGCCGGTGACAGAGTGGGGTCGATGATTGTGTGCAAATTCGGCGTGGGAGATAGAATCAGCCCAGGATATGGGGTTATCTCCACAATAGATTCGGAGATAGGTTTCTACTTCCTGGTTGACACGTTCAGTTTCCCCATCGGATTGGGGATGGTAGGCGGTGGAGAGGGAAAGGTCGTATCCAAGGATTCGTCCTAGTTCACGAGCGAACTCGGATGCGAATTGTGGTCCACGGTCGCTGATGATTTTGTCGTAAAGACCGAATCTCAGGTAGACTTTGTGGAAAAAGAGGGAGGCAATCCCTTCGGCGGTGACAGTTTTCTTAGTAGGGCAGAGAATTACCCCCTTTGTAAGCCCGTGGTCGACCACGACCAATAGAGAATCGAAGCCATTGGAAATGGGCAGGTCGGTGATTAGGTCACAGGACACTTGCTGGAATGGTTTGGAGCTCCTTGACGGTATGGGCATCAAGGGTGGAGTAGTTGGATGCGTGTTCGCTTTGTTTTGCTGGCAGGTTGCGCATCCTTCGACATATTTGCGCACAAACTGTGCAAGACCGGGCCACCAGAATTCAGCAGTAACCAGTTGTCTAGTTTTGAGATAACCCGGGTGGCCGGCGGTGGGGTGATCATGGCAGCGTTGGACGACAGTGCGACGTAAGTTTTCGTCCGGTGGAATGTAAACGCGACCTTGGTAGGTCAGGACACCGTTATTCATCTGCCAGTCAGCCAGCCGGGATCGGAATGGCGCTGGGATATCGCCGTCAATGGCTTGTAATGCGGTGAGGAGAAACGGGTCATCCTTGGAAAGACTGGAAATGTGGTTGTTCATGGCGGCGTCGATGACACGGACAAATAGGGAGGGTGGTAGTAGAGTGGTACCCGCATTGTCATCGGCGTTGGCGGGAAAGTGATCAGCACGCCTAGATAAGGCATCGGGACCGGCGAGGGATGAGCCAGGAACATGAATCATTTTCAGGTCAAAGTCAGCAAGATCGAGGAGCCAGCGGGCTTGCCGACGGTTTAGATTCTGGGGTTGGCGGAAGTAGGTCAGGTTTTTGTGATCAGTGAAGACTTGGACAGGGAAGGGAGAGCCGTGGAGATAGTGTCGCCAGGTTTTAAGTGCACGGATCACGGCGAGGAGTTCACGATCATAGATATCGTAGTTCCGTTCAGCGTCACCAAAGGATTGGGAGAGGTAGGAACAGGGGTGCCAATCGCCGTTGGCGTCAGTTTGGAGGAGTATACCTCCAGAGGCAAATTTAGAGGCATCGGTTGCGATGGCGAAGGGTTTGGAAAGGTCTGGAAAGCGTAAGACGGGTTTCGCCAGGAACATCTGTTTTAGGCGGGCGAAGGCATCTTGGCAGGCATTGTTCCAGTCCCATCGATGATCCTTTTTGGTCAGATCAATCAAAGGGCGGGCGACTAAGGAGTAATTTGGGATAAAGCGTCGATAGAAGTTGGCAAAGCCAAGGAATGAGCGAACTTCTTTGACGGTAGTGGGAATGGGCCATTGAGAGATGCCGTCGAGTTTGACGGGATCCATGGCAAGCTCTCCGGGGCGGACGATCATGCCAAGATATTCTACTTCGTTTACGGCGAAGTTGCATTTCTCTAAACGAAGATGGAGATCTAGCTCTTGCATCCGTTCGAGGACTCGTTGTGTGCGAGCGGTGTGAGTAGCATCGTCGGGAGAAAAGATGAGAAGGTCGTCCATATAGATGACAAGCCACCCTTCAGCTATCATGTCTCGAAAAGAGTCGTTCATGAAGCGTTGGAAGGTGGCTGGGGAGTTGTTCAGTCCGAAGAACATCACAGTCGGTTCAAAGAGGCCTTTGTGGGTGAGGAAAGCGGCTTTCCACTGGTGTCCGTCTTTGATGCGGACATTGTTGTAACCCCATCGCACATCAAACTTGGTAAAGACTTTGGCGTCTTTCAATTTGTCGACGAGATCCCCGATGAGGGGAAGTGGGTACGCGTCTCGAGTAGTATGTTCGTTGAGATATCGATAGTCTTGGCAAGGGCGGAGTTTTCCATCTTTCTTCTTGACGAAGAAGAAGGGGGATGCCTGGGGGGAATTGGAGGGACGTATCTTTCCCGTACGCAGGTTCTCTTCGAGGAAGTCTTCTGTGGCTTTCTTTTCATCCGGAGATAGCGGATAAAGTTTTCCAATTTTAGGGACGAAGGATTCCTTCAGGTTAATCTCGTGGTCATAAACCCGAGATGGAGGAAGGTGACCAGCCGAGGGTTCATCGAAAACCGAGGCATATCTGGCATATTCTTTTGGGAGGATAGGTTTGGGTTTAGCCAGTTCGGCTGCGATTGCGAGTTCAGTAGCTCGGGTAAGGCGAGCGACAACATGATTGGGGACAAAGCGTGAACCGCAACGAATAATGCGGTTTAGGGTATGGTTTTCGTAAGCGCGGTTAAGAAAGGTGGATTCGGTTTCAGAGTCCAGGTAGTCATAGAGTTGTTGATCGACTTCCGGGGTTACATAAGAGTGTCGAGGAGGAGGGGTGGGTCGAGTGAAGAGTTGGTCGTTGGTTTTACAGGCTGCAGCATGTATGGTATACAACTTCTTTGACTCGTCGATGGATTCCGACAGCGACAAGGTACGCCGGCGCCAATCGATGGTTGGATTAGCTTTTTCAAGCCATGGGAGTCCTAGGATGACGTTCTCGTTTCCGCAATTCATGACGTGGAAGATTACTTCTTGTGCGATTCCTTCGATATCAAGGAAGAGGGTGGTGGTAAAGAGTATCATCCCGCTTTTGTTTGCGGTCTGGTCGACGTTTCGGACTCGAATAGGGGTTTCAAGTCGAGTAGTGGGGATTCGATTTCTTCTTATAAAGCCCCAGTCGATACAGGAGATGTCTGCGCCGCTATCGATGAGGGCGTGGGTTTCGACGGCTTTCATCGTGTGCGAGGGAACGATAATCTGTATGGGAATTTGCATAGAGCGCTTTCGCGACTTTACAAGTACAGGTGCACACGTGATTGGGGAAGCTTGCGTCGGCAGAGCTTCCCGGTCTAAAAACCCTTTGTGACAAAGGCTACTTTACGAACGGTGGTTTCATCCTCATCATCTATCTCGATCAGCGAGGGAATTTCTTCCTCAACCTTCTGAACCTTCTTCGGGGTTTTCTGGTTCGAGGAGAACTCTGGGCAGGCGTTGGACCGATGTCCAGCTTTCCTGCAGCGGAAGCAGAGCCCTTTCTCCTGGCAGCGTTTCCGCTCTTCAGGAGTGAGTTTGGAGATACGGATGACGTCGACGTCCATGGCATTGGGGTCCCGGGCAGGGGTAGAGTGGTTGGTGGAGGAGAATGGACGGAATGGCTTAGCAGGGTTGCGATTGCGATTCGCGATTTCATTGGCGTGTTCCCATTGGGTCTGGAACTGGGTAGTGCGTTTGTACCAATCCTCAATCGTGGTAGGGACAGTGTCCATGCTGTTGACTCGTCTCATGAGGGAGACGGGTATGCCTGCGGAAAAGTATCCGATTAGGACATTGTTATCGGTGATGCCTGATAAGGCAACTTGATTCTGGAAACTTGAAATGAATTCTGGGAGGGAGGGAGAATGCTCTCCATTCTTGAGAGGTTTCATTCGCTTGGTGGAGAGCCAGGCGACGGCGTTTCCTACGGTGTCGTGGTGTTTGAATGCGGTTTCGAAATCAGTGATAAACTGAGCCCAGGTTCCCATTGTGACTGTGGCGCCGGTGATGGCTTTGCGGCGGAAGGTGGCGGCCCAAGTGGCTGCTGATCCTTTGGACATGTAAGACAGCGCAAAGGCGATCTTCTTGGGGTCGGTGTTGTATACGTCACCATTGACAGTGAGATAGAATTGGATAGAATTCATCCAAGCAGTGCTCTTTTCAAAGGAGCCATCAAAGGCGTCTGGGGCTCCGATGCGGAGTTCAGTGGGTTTGGAGGACGACATGGGGTTTACAAAGGTAGGGGGTATCTGATACGCTCCTGGTGCAAATGCGGGTGCGGGAAGGGAAGGAGTGGGGAAAGCTAGGGTTCGTGGGGGAGCAGGCGACACAGGGAACTGTGGAGCTCTTCGGGATATTGGGGTCGGTGACGGTGGTGTTGGTGACCTTGGGATGGTTACAGCTGAGGAAAATTCGTGGGAGAGGTGAAGGGTTTCTTCTTGTTCCTCTTGGGTGGTGATTGGTTCGTCGTAAAGATCCGAGGTGTCGTAGGGGTTAGAGGGATCTTCCTCTTCAGGTGAGCCCGAGTCAGAAGATTCGGGGTTCTGTGGATTAGCGGTCTCTCGTGGGGGGCCCCAGCGAGAGGTGTCGAGGCGAGGTCGTTGGGAAATGGTGGAGGTCTACAGCGAAGGTAGCCTTCAGGGGTAACTTAGACCTTTTGTTACGCTTGTACCGGGTAGGTCAAAGCGTAGACACAAAAGCCTAGTCAAAGACAAGGGTTTCAAGGTAGCCTA
Organism: Chalciporus piperatus; assembly: GCA_038093975.1. Lineage (NCBI taxonomy): Eukaryota > Fungi > Basidiomycota > Agaricomycetes > Boletales > Boletaceae > Chalciporus > Chalciporus piperatus. The sequence continues at coordinate 9,790 of JBBPTG010000096.1, forward strand.
ACGATGGGATGTCCACGTTAAGGCCTAGCGTCCGTTCAAGAGTGGGACGGTGACTCTCAGAGGGTTCAAGGAAGCGAGGAATGACCAAGCTAGATTGCGTAGGTCTAAGTTAGGGTTACAGGAGGAAACTCGAGGGTTTATATAAGTGAAGAAACGAGTTAAGGGCAGGCATAGAACAAGTCAGAATATGTAAGAACGAGTCATGACGAATAAGAATGAGTCATGCTCGGTAAGTATACGAGTCAGCGATGACGAAGCGTGGAAGGAGAAAGAACATTAAGGAATGTTCGCTGACTAAAGCAAGGTAAGAAATAAGAGGCCTAGGCAGGACTTGAACCAGCGACTAGGACTTAGTACAAGGTAACAAAGAAGAGGAAAGAATGAGTGATCGTAACACCCCGTCGTTAATGTTTCACGTGTCAAACCATATAAGGACAGGTTACGGAAGCAAACCGTTGACAAGCCTGGGCCTGTGATTGTGACAGAAGACAGAGATGACGAATACGAGGTGGACTACATCGTTGATTCTCGTTTACAGGGAAAAACCCTGAAATACCTCGTGCACTGGAAAGGCTATGCGGAATCTGATCGGACATGGGAACCAAGATTGAATCTCGGAAATGCACAGGCTGCATTAAGGGAATTCCACAAGATACACCTGTCCGCTCCACGATTACTCCGTATGACTCAGAGTCTATTCGAGTCACTGTTCCAGCCGTATGACAATCTAATGAGTCAGGTGGATGATGGACAAATCAATTGGTTGGATACCGTGCCGGATACCGAAAAGGTATAAGAGACTAATGTTTTACGGTCTTCATTCCCACGGACTTTCTTCCCTAAACCACCATCATCACCAATGGATCTCAACGACGTCTATGCTTGGGAGAGTGTCCTACGCGACATCTTCATTCGTAACTTCACTCGGGATCGGGGCAACTTTGTCCTCTCCCTCCTCTTTGCACTCTTCGTCATCTGCAATGGTTGGATTCTCCGCATGCTCATCCCCTCCCTCCTCACCTTCATCGCCATCGTCGTTGTTACGAACGCTCAGTTCCTTATCCTAGTTTTTCCTACACTTACTACGTTTCTCTTTCACTTTTGGACTTAGTCGCTTTCTCTCCCTTTTCTGTTATCTTATCTTATCAAGATCACATCACGTGACCTGCTGACATCAGCTAGGTCTAGCCTTTCGCTTACGTAACGTGGCTGTGCGTGGCTGTGCGTGGCTGTGCATCTTCCCCACTGTCCATGACTCATACCGAGTCACCATGACTCAGACTCTTATTGACTCATTATGACTCACCGTGACTCATACTGACTCACGCTGACTCATCTCGCTTCCTAGTCATATACGCTATTGGCTGTTACTCGCCATGACTCATATCTAGTCATACCTAGTTATATAGTTAAGGTTTACTAGTCATATAGTTAAGGTTTAGCCACAACATGTACAAACACTGTCAATAGTATATAAACCCGGGTTGACAAGCACTGGCTCTCCAGTCTTGTTCTCCTGGAGTTTCCTCTTCTTGAACTTCATGGGCCAAGCGCTCCTGCTTGCCTAGTCTGATCCTCAGCTCTAGTTACTGAGTTGATGTGGTTCCACTAGGGCATGTTGTCTGATGATAGCGCTAGCTCTTGATTGAGTTGAGTCGTTTCAGTCGTCGTCACCATCGCCATTCAATATCTCATGTTCGCTCAAATGATCGTCACCAGGCGGTCTACGTCTATTGAGGTTAACTGGGATTGGACGACAAGATGGATGAAGCTCGTCGTATGGCACCCGAATCTGAGCAAGTGGGATAACGTGATGGAAGAGCAGCCAGAGAATCCTGATCAGCAGGAATGGCCTACAAACTGGCCTGATCTCGCAGAGCCTCCTATTCCCGACCCTGCACTCGTAGGTGCTCCCCACCCTATTCCTGTCGATGAAAACGATGGTAACCCATTCGAACCACCAGCCACCTGGGTGAACAACAACCTTCAGGTCGCTGTTGCTCCACCAGCTAATGGAGTACCATGGATGAACCAAGCTCCACTCGTCGAAACCTGATCGTCTAGGAATACGATCCATAGAGAGGGGGTAGTGTTACGAACGCTCCATTTCCTTATCCTAATCATGCCTACATTCCATTACGCTTACTAGGTTTCTCTTCGTTCGATGGACTTAGTCGTTTCACTTTCTCTTTTGTTATCTTATCTTATCGCATCATGTGACTTACTTACATAAGCTAGGTCCAGACCTTCGCTTACTAACTGATGACTCACCGCTCACTTGTCAGCATCAGTCAGCATTACTCATCATATGACTCACGCTTACTCATTCCGCAGTAGAGCTAGTTACGCCATTGGCTAGTAGTCAGTATGAGTCATACCCAGTCACCTACGATAAGGTTTAGCCACAACATGTACAAACATTGACAATAGTATATAAACCCGGGTCGACAAGCACTGGACTCCCTAGTCTTGTTCTCCTGGAGTTTCCTCATCGAACCTCAGCCAAGTACATCGGCTCGCTATTGTCTAGTGTGAGTCTTAGCTCTTAGTTGAGTTGAGTCGTTTCACCTAACTTGTAGACAAAGTCCAGAGTTCGAATACCGTTGTAGGCAAAAGTTTGAAAAGTTTTTAAATACTATAACAGGTACACCAAGATGACTTATATCTAACCCAGGCTTTTCAACCATACAATAACATTCCACCACCTCTCCATCCCGTGACAGGAATGAAATCTTGTGTGGAATCATCACAACGACACATGAATTGTCTTGGCATCAACAGCCACAAGCTCGTCGAGTAATATTGATGCCACTAGTACCTGCGATGAAAGCTTGAATAATTTGATGTTGGGTTTGGAGTAGAGTTTCAGAATGGCAATGTTGATGAAGTAGTCCTCGTTTTCATTGTGTATACTGTGGGCAACAAATTAGTCCAATATTGATGCATTTTGGTCGAAAAGTAGGTGAGATATCTTAGTTTCACAAGAGTATGTCTCTAAAATTATAAACTAGCATGAAAAAATGTAAGAAAAATAGCTAAAAATACAGAAAAATTAGGGGTATCTGTCCTAATATGGTAATGTGGCTGTGCACCTCAGGACCAGTCCTGGTTCAGTCCATTCCATGGTCCTCAACCAGTCCCAGGACTGGACCTTCAAACACTAGCTATAACTAGGGAACAACATGGGTATACCCATGGATATCTGGGGCCATACCCACACCCATACCCACCAATATACCCATACTCACAGTGTGGGTGTGGGTTTTAACATGGGTATGCCAACCTAACACCCACACCCATACCCATGATGGGTTTACCCATGGGTTCCTATGATAAATAGTGTTCTCAGGTCTGGTTTTTTACCTTCCTAATAAGGTAACCGGACCGACACTGGTCACCTAGGAACCAAAAAAAACCGAACTGGACCATCAATAACTGCTTCTACACTCCAAAAATCAAATTTCAACTCGTCCAAGGCCTCTTCTTTAAAGTTTCATGTGTTCCCGTGGAAATCAACCTTAAAACTTGCGGGCCGGGTTTTAGTACTCATTCCTGGTTTCAAATCGGCCCCTGGGTCGTGAGAAACATCACTAAGTGTCCATTGAAAATTTCTGTACTTTTTGGAGATGAAATTAATTGTGCCCTGACCATTCTTTGCTGCTGACAGGAGTACAGAAGGATTGATATGAAGCCAGGCAATGATAATATCACAGCTTTTGTTTCAACTAGTCTCTATTCTTGTTGTGTCATACACTGGAATGCGTTTTGCATCTCTGATCTCACAGTAGTAGGGCAAATCACTAAATACATGGCTAAAATATAGTAGCTAAGGTAGCACTATCACCTTTACCTTCCTCCAAAGCGACCAAAAACCTGTTGCTCGGTCCGTTTTTACCAAACGTAAAACCCACCCAAACCCCTCTTGGCTGTGGGTCATCTTTCTCCTTCACCTTCTCCACATTCTTTTGCTTCTCTTTCACCTCCGCATATTTGGCCATATCTTCGAGGGATGTGAAGTCGTCATAGTATCCTGTATCGATCTCGGAGTCTAAAGCGGGGACAAACGGAGCTCTGGTTGAGCGTAAATCATCCCACTTCATGCCATCGAAGAACGGATGATTCTTCACTTGTGCCAATGTCGCGTAACGAACACTCGCATGTGAGATCAACCTGAAATCTACGTCAAGTAAAGAAACGTGGAACCGATACAACATGCCTTGTGACCGCATCCCACGCGATGTCGGTGAGATTAAAGATAAGATCCTCAGGCTTGTCATACTCAGGCCTCCGCAACACCTTCGTCCAGTTTTTGAGATTCGTCCATGTTTCCTCGGGCGTACCGCCACTAAAAGGGGGGAAACCAGCTAGGAACTCGAAGAAAATGCATCCGAGCGACCAGTAATCGACGGAATACGTGTATGGTTTCCCACGTAGGACCTCGGGGGCCATGTAATCGGGAGAACCCACGATGGAATCTGCGTAACGAGGGTCTTCGTGACGAACGGAACGATAGATGGAGCGTCTTTCAAGGGTGGATCGATAGACGACTTGGTTGTCTTTGACTTTGTCAAGCTACACAAACACATTAGATGTACATGGAAACGATCTCGTGGGGCACTCACTTTGATCTTCAGCGATTCGATTCGTCTTGGATTGAGGGCTCCAGTTGCCAAACCAAAGTCCGTGAGCTTGACGTGGCCAGTTCCGTCGACCAAAAAGTTCTGTGATGGATGTAACCAAACGCAATGAGGTCGATGAAATGACCAACCTCTGGTTTCAGATCACGATGGATGTAGCCAAGTTTGTGCAATTCATTGACGGCGACGAACATTTCGCTGATATAAAACCTGGCGTGTTCCTCCTTGAGCACTCCAGAGTTGTTCAAGAGCGTCCGAAAGTCTCCTCCTGGAACATATTCCATCGCGAGGTAAACGTGTTGTGTATCCTGGAACGCATACAGCAAGCGGACGAGCCAGGGCGTCTTAGTCGCCGTCAAGATATCGCGCTCGACGAGAACGTGCCGAACCTTGAAGACGATCGGACGACGCTGAGTGCTGTCGCAAAGATGATGTTGAGAGACGTACCTCATCCATCTTGTGCAGCGTGCGCTTCTTCATTCTCTTCAAGGCACATACTTCACCAGTTTCCTGCTTGCGTGCGAGGAAGACTTCGCCATAACCACCCTGACCGACTTGAGCAATGATATGGAACTGTTCCAATCGGAGCTTTGCGCGACGCTTCCTCAGCAACACCCGTTCGCGGCCGCAGTAAGATCTGAATTCTTTCGAATATTCAGCCGCAGACAACTGTCGCTTCGCAGTATCGGCATCGAAGCGCGCCCTGCGATCCTTCCGGGCAGCGAGATATCCGAGGCTTTGAAAGTAGTAGTCGAGAAAGTCTACAATCGATCAATCAGCAATCAATCATCGACCTGACAGCCTGGAAACACACAAAGCTGAGCCACAGTCGCCTTCCGCTTTACTTCCGAGCTCTCGAGGAGCTCTCTTTCCCAGAGCTGAAAGCCTGTCTGTTTCATGGTAGGAGCAGCCTTTGTCTCCATGCTGACGTCGTTGTTCCACCCGTGGTCTCCCTTTGCAGTACTCATGTGGATGTCGCGGAGACCGATGGTGATCCCCTTTGCTGTGTCCATGTGGATATCGCGGTATTGTTTGTCAGAAACCTTGCTCGCGTCTGTCATGATATATGCTTTTGCTCGTCGTACGGTCGTGAACAATTGATCAGATGCAGTGCGATCCACATCCTGCCCCCGAACTTGGTTCTTGAGCTGGAACGCGGTCTACACGTGCCGTCTCGTGTGCCACGTGACTGACGCGTTAATCTGTATGCAAGCGCGCGGAAGCAAAGCAGAACGGCGATCATGCGACACACCCATATCGACCTCGCGTCAATCCTCGCTCAGCCGAGTCCTCAGATAGACCTTCGGTTACAAGCATACGAAATATCGACTGGAAACTTCCTTAAAGCTGTCACGAATTACACCCATCGCGCAATTGCCGAGATCACGAAACACCGAAATGCTCAAGAAACTGATAAGAGGAGATTGGCAGAGAGAACCCAGGCAGTGGAAGCAGAGACGAGTCAATGCAAGCTGAAAGAGATCCAATTGTTAGCTGGTACGTTACTCGACCCCGCCACAACGAACAATCATGTAAAGCATTGCAGTACTGGAGAAGGAGCAGGATGAGAGGCGAGACGCGGAACAATCCGTCGCTGCTCTGAAACGTCAACTGGCATCTATGAGAGAGACGTGTTCAGCCATTGACTCTGAAATTGAACAGTACCGTGTTTTGGTCTCTAACTTGCAACGAGGTGATTCAGCTTTCTTTCAGTGGATCATTGAACTCACCAATCATGGACCGCCCTACAGAAAAGGACGGCGAACGAGATATACTTGACGAGCATGCTGCAAAGCTCGAGCCAGAGCTCGCAGCTTGTGAATCATGGCTAAAGTGTAACATTGAGGGAATCGAAGCAGACCAACTCCTTATTCGGTTCTCCCATGTGGACGAGGGCAATGCTGACCGGGAGTTTAGCTTCGTACTCGACGTCTCCGCACCATCTTATAATGGTAAGCTCTCGGCCTTTCGTCCGACACTGAACTCTTTTGATATTCATCGCTCTAGTGATAACGACCACACCACCCTTGCCCACACTCCCTATACTCCTCCAGGACCTAAATCAGACCGGAGATGTGTACCGTTTCATAAAATACACGCGTCTAGCCTTTCGCGATTTGTTACAGGACCATTCATAATACACTCTTGGCAACACTAGCGCACATCATCCCCGAATCTATATACGTTCCTGTATATGTCCTCACAAATGAATCACTCCTCGAAACCGTCACCCCAGCCAGTCTTGTCTCTATATCCACCCGAACTTCCAAGCTTCGCCTTATTGCGTGACTTTCGACCCCCAAGCTCTTTGTACATTTCTCGCATTTCAACCTTGCCTGGTTTGGCTTGTTCTTCGACTCTCCACTTCTCCTCGTTGATTTCTCTAGGGGTCTGATATCCTGACCATGAGGGCGAAGACCGTTCCAACGGACTGGAAGGTGCTGATTTATTCGCACTCGTTGATAAATATGTTATACGCTGCTGAGAGTTAAATTCAACGTCAAACAACCGATGAGTGTACAAACCCAGTTCTGCTTAGACTCTCTTCTTGTCCACTTGCCTGATGGCAAGCTCTCGTCGTGGAAATTCTCTTTACGATAATGCTGGAACCATACTTGGTCACAATCAGCGATCAGTCGACGGAAGCTGTCTGGGTTACTCACTGTAATTGAGCGTCTGGCTCTTGTTCCACTTTCGTGAGATTCTGGAGCATGAAGCAAGATCTGATATTGAGAGCCAGCGAAAGATGCGCTGCGAGATTTGAGTGGGAAAGGCCTTTAGGGGATCCAATGACGGTTGCTTGGACAGCGATGTCACGGTCAAGTTAGGCACATTTCGTGGATTAGCCTTCCGAGTCGGGGAAACGGGTCGAGAGTTTGGTCTCGATGGTGCACGGGATCTGGCGGGTGTTCCGGGAGTAGATACCTTGATTGATGTGAGAACAGGATATCAGATGGAAATCATTCAGAAACCCACGACGTAGATCAGTTCGTCTTCCGAGTCTTCATCTGAATGGCGAGCAGGTTTGCGGTCCGCTGCGATTTCTGTGAGAGTTAGAGATCTAAGGACGTCCTGTCTGAGGCTCATCGTGGTACTGGATCAACGAACTGAAAGCACGTGCGGACAAGATCCTCTAGAGAATGACAAAACGGGAAGCTGACAAATATGATATCATTGGATCCATGCACAGCCACAACAACTGTATGGCTACACCGAGGTGAACAACGACCAGACACCCTTGGCATATCCGACCACCTCGTCCGCACCGAGCTTGCTCTCTCCAAAGATACGATCCACAAAAGTAATGGGAACCTCGCCGACGGTGTATCCAAGCGCCCGAGCGCGTACCATCATTTCCATCTGGAATACATACCCTCGGGATTGAGTGAGCGTAATGATGTGTCGCAGAACCGGAATGCGGTAGAGCCTTGAGATGATCTGAGTCACGGACAAACAGTCAGAACACGCACACACCTGAAGCTACCCGTCAGGTCGCTGACACCAGGGTTAAGCACGGTCGCAGCCAAGAAGTTGGCACCTCTCGAGACCAGTTTCCGTTTGAGATCCCACCCATGCACACCTCCAGGACGGGCCTCGGATAAAGAGGGAGTCGGCGTGGACCGGTACCGCGTGCCCGTCACGATGTCAAGATTGTAAGCCTGCTGCAACCTGCAATGGGGTATGAGTCACTGCTCGCTGTCGAGACGCGTAAACCTGACTTTATGAATTGTGGTATGAATTTAGGCTAGTGAGCTATGGTCAAAATGAGTCGCAGATTGTAGGAGTGGGACACATACATGATGTGAAAAGTCGGCATCCATGATGATGACAAAGTCACCAGTGCAAAACTCCAGTCCATGAATATATGCAGTGCTGCCCATGGGTGTTAGTCCCTACAAGTCGGACAGATACAACGAACAGACGCACCCAAGACCGAGCTTCCCGGCGCGTGGTTTGAGCACCTACACCCGTCAGAACACGTGTGCAGCAGGAACCACGGAAGCACACATACAATCTTGTCTTCCCCGTAAGCTTTGGCAAGCTCCTGGGCAACTTCTTGCGTGCCATCTGGACTTGCATCGTCTACCACGATGATCTCCCATGCCAGCTCACTAAACCCTTCGGCGTGTAGCTCAGTACACGGTCAGACACGGACGGCGGAAACGCACTGTTCTTGGAACACTCTAGCCAAAAGCCATATGATGATTGGTAGGTTCTTGCGCTCGTTGTAGGTTGGCAAGATGACGGAGTACTTGTGTGTGTTTGCAGAGTTGTGCTGGCCTTGCATGTTCAAGGAGGCGATGCTTTCGAAAGGATTCATTAGCGGTTCATTGCAATCTCAATGTCATACACGGTGTGACGTGTGAGTGACGTGTCACATTCATATGTCTTCCTCGTCCTCTGACCCAGGCAATCCGCCAGCACAGGACACTCCAGCCATCGCTGCTGTGCGCAATCTCTTGAAAGAGACTCTCCGCATTGTCACTTCAGACAATCGCGTGTTCATAGGCACATTCGTTGGCACCGACCAACTGCTCAACTTGCTACTCGTCAACACCGAAGAGTACATCCTCGGGACAGAGGTACCTGCGGGCAGATTTGTTGGTCAGGTGATGGTTCCGTGGAGATTGATCGTTCAAGTCGAAGCCCTCTCTCGCTCACACAATGAGCAAGACAAAAGACGCGATCAAAACGGCGGGGGTCTCTATATCTGATCAGATTAATCCGCAAAAGTAAACGACATCCTTCTCCATCTCTCCGACTAGTATTCACGGGGTATATATGCACCAGAATTTCCCAAACGTGTTCCAAAGCCATCATCCACAGTGCCGTGCGCAGAGTCCTTTATGACTGAACCGCAGAAAGGTCGCATATCATCCCGAGTAGAGGTTGCTCCTGGGGTGGTTCCGGGCGCTAGTCTTTGTACTTGTCCTTGTGGATCCACGCCATCCCAACATCGCTAGCACCTTGTGCAACCTTGGATGAACCGTTGAGAGCGCTATCATCCATGTAGCATGAATTCGAACTTACTGCAGCGCGATACCACTTCGCAGCCTCTTTCTTGTCCTTCTTGCACCCCTTGCCATTGGCTAAACAGAACGCTAAATCTTGTTGAGCGTCAGCATCTCCCAAGTTAGCAGCAACCCGGTAATAGCTCTGGAACAATCCATCTATTCAGAAAGATTCAACGCAATCCCATCAAGCACGTACAACTGCCATCTTTTGATCCTTTGAAACGCCCCAACCCTGGAAAAAGCACTGGCCGACCTCATAGATAGCAAGCACGAGCTCTTCCTGTGGTTGATCAGGAAATAAGCCTCGCTTCAAACCTAACTGAGAACTCACTCTGACACCTCCCACGTCGAAGCCCCTCTTTGCTTTCTCAAGATCATCCACCGCTGCTTCCGCCGCCTTCGTCAACCACTTGAAACCGCTCTTCTCGTTCTTCTCGCACCCCCACCCATGCCTCAGTGCAAGCCCCCACATCAACATCCCGACTCCACATCCCCCCTGCTCCGTCGCACTCTTCTCGAAACAAATCGCCGAATCTTTCAATTGATTCGCTTGGTGGTACTTGATTCCTAGTTGGAGGTATTCGTAGGGAGTTTGATCTTGGGTAGGCGAAGGTCGGCTAGTGCCTGGTGAAGCGTTCAGAGTAGACCGAGAACCTTGGGACGTCGGTGAAGGTAAAGGACTATCCAACTGATAGAAGGAATACGAAGTGGTGTATACGCTAGAGGGTGAACCGGCTCTTATCGAAGGTGGGTGCGAAGGGAGTGTGACGTGACCCGGGGAAGCGAGGGAGGGTGACGAATAGGCACCGTGAGGGTGAAGATACGATGAGGATGTCGACGGCGACGGCGACGAAAACGCTGGGACGTTCATCCCACCGGGCATATAAGGGCCTGGCGCGAGGAGATCGCCAGGATAGACACCCGTCACAGGCGTAACCGCAGTGACGGACATTGTGCTGGGACTAGTCCTCGGGGAGTGTGTCCTATGAGCATTGCGATCTAAGACCTGACGTTTCTGTTCGTCGGATGACACTATAGGCGGTCGACCTGGTCTCGAAAAGTTCAGTCGCGGTGTCCCACTCTGAGAAACTATCGGTTGACGCGAAGCTCGAGAGCTTCGTGGAGCTTCCCGTGGGGAAGAGACTATGACGGTTGGCAGTGGTGAGGGTGGTGGCTTCATAGAGTCTTGGAGGTCAGTGTAATTCGAAGTTACCGGCTGCGTGGGCCCAACAGTTTGTGGCCATGAGTTAGTTTGAAAGCTAGGTTGAGCAAACGGGGGCGGTGCGGCTAATGCACGAGGATAGCCGGGATGGTTGTGGTTAGGTTCCTCAGTGGCAGAAACCTGAGGTCGCTGACCATGATATAGGTCGGCCTCAGGATAGCCATAATCATCTGGTTGGACTGGTTCACAATCGTACTTGGGATTTCGGCTCGTACTCAGCACGGTTGCAGCGCTTGCTGTCGAACTCCGGAAGTTTGTGTGTAACAATGGGGACTCTGGCGTGGGTTGGCTGGCGAATGGTCTGGGTGGTGATATCGCATACTGAGGCCGAGGAGCGTGAACGTGATGAGGACCAGGTTGGAGGGACGGGGGTATACTAGCGTTGGCGACCTGCAGCTGGTTGGTGTGGGTCGGCGGCTGTTTCATCTGCTGGGGTCGAGATGATGTACCGCGAACGAGGGTCTCCAGCGGGGAGGAATGTAGAAGTCTGCCTTCGCTAGACCTGTGCTCGAATGCCTTATGGCTCGCATCCATATCACTCTCTGGAAGGCTTCAGTGAGGTGGGCATGATGTTGAAAAGTGAATAGTAGTACAATTATACTGAGGGTCCGAGGATGCTCGTCATCTCGGTAACGATGCTGATTACAATAAGGTTCCATCCTCCCAATCGTCGTCAAGTTCTGCAGCAGAAGTTGTTGTCACAGCGACCTTCGCACGAGCGAGCTGTCAGGCAGAGGCAATCGACGATGATACGAGTGTATTCACAGTCCCTCATTATGCCTCATTATACATATATCATCTATAGCACTCAGCAAAATCAACTCATATCCCCACCCGCCGACGAGGTGTCTGCCCAACACGAGGACCAGAATGTCTAGGCGTTCCAGGCACAATAATCTGCGAACTCCCTGCAGTAGTAGTCTTGACAGCCAACGCTTTCTCTGATTCTTTCTTGGCAACCCTAGTGGGTGAACGAATTCGTCGTCAGTATGTCCTGATATCTCCCAAGATGATGACCAGACTCACTCTTCTCTCTGCTTCTTGATCTCGTTCTCCAACTCTGCTCTCTTGGAGAATTCCTTGTCAGCTTTCCGTCTTGAACTACCGTCGTCAAAGTTCTTCTCCCGAACGGAATAGAATACAGATCCCAGCTCAGCTGTGAGTTCACCGTGAGCATGACGAGAAATTCTTCAGAAAGAAAGAACCCCACCTAACCAGTACGGATCAACAGCCGTGACCTGCGTCATGTACTCTTTGGAGGTGAGTATCAACTCGTGATACACAACATAAGCTGGTGTGTCTAAGAACGAAAATGAGCTTCGGTACACCGAGTATGGAATAGAACTTACATCCCAACCCATACAGCGCACTCGTAGGGTGTAGGTGGGTCGGTAACCCAGTGCGAATATTCACATACTCCCCGATACCTTTGACACGAGCGGCTTGGTGGAAATACCCAGCAGTGATTGCCTTCCTGCACAGCTCGTTTGAACTATATTCGAGACTTTGAGTAGAAGAGACACCTACCTCACGACGTCAAAGTCGGTTCCGCAGGATATCAGCTCCATCTTTTGAAACTTCATAATGTCCTCGAGTTGTGCACGAACTTCTCTCGATTTCCGAAGGAGCTTGGGATGCAAAAAGTGGCGCGCTGCCCACTCATCCCGGAAACTGCCAGCCTGTGAGTGGATACATGGCAGATATCCGACGTCGCACGTACTTGTGACTCTTCCATTGATTGAAAACGTTGAGAAGGGTGAGATGGTCACTTTCTGGCACGTTGAACTTTTCCCGTGTAGCATCTGCCTCTTCTATCCGTTCCTTGGGTCGGTAGAAAACGCTGGGTACTGAGAGCATGGATACGATGGTGAGCATTTCGGCAGAACATTTGTATTCCACGGATGCGATCAGCATCTTCGCCATCGACGGTTCCATAGGGAAATCAGACATCTTCCGTCCAACCGGAGTCAGATCTCCGACGTTGTCGAGTGCTCCAAGGACCCAAAGTTGGTACATCGAGTTGATGATGTTTGCCTATATTCTGTCAGCTTGACGTTACGATTCGATCGAGTGTGTCCAGCTCACCTGGGGTGGAGGGTCCATGAAATCAAACTCCAACAAATTCTTGACACCCAACGACTTCAGCAGCAACACGGTGTTAGCCAAGTTGGTGCGCTGAATCTCAGGTATAGTGCTGGCGAACATTTCGTTTCTGTACCCCATTTCAGTATACAAGCGGTAGCAGAAGCTAACAAGGATCGTCAGAAATTCGTTCAGAGCATACGCATTATGACCATCTTACCCACTGCCGGTTCGACCCGCACGACCCGTACGCTGATTTGCATTCGCTTGGCTGACAGGTGTGATTTGAAGAGAGTCCATACCAACTTTCGGGTTGTAAACTTTGAGTTTCGAGTATCCTGAATCCACTACGTAGTGGATACCGTCGACTGAAACCCTCGTCAGCGATTGCAAGGTAGGACTACATATGGATGCCTCACCCGTCAATGATGTTTCCGCGATGTTCGTGGCAACAATGACTTTTCTGCGACCATCACTAGTAGGATCAAAAATTCGTGCCTGCAAGTCAGCGGGCATTTGGGAGTAGATCGGCAGTACCGCCAAAGGCTGAGGGTCATCCAATTGCGCGAGCCTCTCTGAAGACGAACGTGAGTGGATAGTTGCTAAAAGAGGTTAAAAACTTACCTTCTACGACCTGGCAGGTAATTTCTATATCTTCTTGACCAGTCATGAAGACAAGGATATCGCCGGGGGGCAATGATAAATGGATTTGAAGAACTTGTTTCACGGCACTGTCGACGTAGTCTTCACAAGGAGACTTGGAATGGAATATTTCGACAGGGAAGGTACGACCGGGTATGGTGTATGTTGGAGCATTCCCATAGAAGGCGGAGAACTATTCAATGGTTCAATGAAGGCCCATCGGCATAAAACGGTTTCATTGAATCTCACCTTCTCGGCGTTCATCGTTGCGGATGTGACGATAAGCTTGAGATCGCGACGTCGTGAGAGGACTGGTAAATTTCCTTAGCAACACATGCGACTTCATGATATTGCGAGACTTACTCTTCCTCAAGAGACCCATGAGAACATCAGTGCTCAGGGATCGCTCATGGGCTTCATCCAGAATGATTACACTATATCGGTCTAGGTCGCCTTCATTTAATGACTCTCGTTGAAGCACACCGTCTGTCATATCTAGAGCGTGCTCTTGTCAGCCGAATCCTGACCTAGGGAAACTCGGGGATGCTCACATTTGATCTTTGTCTCCGACGAGGTGCAATCTTCGAAACGTATCGCATAACCAACTAGACCCCCCAGTTTGCACTGCGACAGTGTTAGGAATAACATAATGCCAGTAGGACGTCACATACATCCATCTCTTCGGAGACACGTTTTGCGACAGACATTGCAGCGACACGACGGGGTTGAGTGCAACCAATCATGCCGAAGGAGGAATAGCCATCCTCATAAAGAAATTGTGCCACTTGGGTAGTTTTACCAGACCCAGTCTCACCAACAACGATAACGACTAGATCATTCATTGAGTCCTATGACGCACCCCCGGAGTCACGCGACACTCACCTTGATTCTCCCGGATAATTTTGAGGAGTTCCTCTCGGCATGCAAAGGCGGGCAGATATTCCCTTTGTTCTTTCAGTGTCCTGCTCTTCGCAAACGAACTGACACTCGCGGTTGTTTTGAGATGACTAGCAAATTTCGAATCTCCTTTGTACTCCTTCTCTCCAGAGGCATGCGACTCTTCTGCAAACATTAGAAATACAAAGAGCTGCGTGAATGTCCAACTCGGCGAACGGGGAGCAAATTCCAAGCTACAAACGCACCTTCGCCCTCGGCTTCCTCGTCCTTTACACCCATGATATTTCCCAAGGCCGTGCCTCCCAAAGAGGCAAGCTTGGCAGCAGCTTTCGCGCGTTCGGCTTGTTCCCGTTTCTCCTTGACCAAGGCGCTGCCCTTCTTGGAGAATATGGCCATGTCACTCGTTGGATCCCGAATGGGGTTCACAGGTTCAAGTTGCTTCGTGAAGATTGTCTTGCCATCCAAGAATGGGGGCTTGAGATCGTGAATCATCACATGGACGGTTGACTCTGACTCGTCTTCAAAATCGAGGTCAAGTGCTTTGCGAGTAGCAACACCAGAGGTGACCATTCGGTTTGCTTCCCATAAGTCGTTATCAGCATTCTAGATGTCAACTCAGTGAGTAATGGTTTGAGAGAACGGAACTCGGGACTCACATATTGTGCTTGCCTTGCCGAAATTTTCTTCTGTATCTCGGAGTGAGCAACGATCCACCACGACAGAAGGGGGAAACTTACCCTCGTTTTGGTCGCTATTTCGGCTTCTTTGATGATGCTGAGATCCTCGTACTGGGACAGGGGGTTGTGTTCTTCGTCGCCAGCGACACCACCTTCTTCAGCACCACTATACCATTCGCGGTCTAATCTGACTTGCTCTTCCTCCCATTCCCTCGTGTCAACACCTAGAACCTCATCATCGGGACTAACACCTCGAGGTACTCTGGGTGTTGGTGCATCCCACGCCCTATTTCTTGAAACCCCCAAGCCAGAACCATCGCCACCCCTACTTTGTCTTGGAGTCGATTCCCACCCGACGTTGGGTACACGAACGCTGGGTGCGTCACCGTCACGACTGCCTCGTTGACTTTGGGGCGTCCAACCACGGTCTCTTTCACCGTACCTCCCTCCCAATGCTCTATTGGAGCGGCGCTTGTAGTCACCGAGTCCCTTTGGGCCATCGACCGTGCGTTCCTGCACCACGGCAAAACCCTCTGATACAGCTGAGAAATAGAGCTCAGCAGAGTAGAAACGAATTATTTACCTCGTTGTTTATCCTTGTTCCTTCTGTGTTCGTCCAACCTTTGACGGGCGATGTCGGAGAGACCGCCTGGATTGGATGGTGTCTCTTCACCTCGCTGCCTGAACGTACTGCCTCTCGAAGGTAAACTCGGAACTGCATGCAATACATTAGCATGTAAATCTTCCAAGATTGACTGTGTGTACCTTTGAATACAGCATCATCCAATCTCGGTTTCTTCCTTGCTCCCTCTTCACTACGTTCGTCCCTTTTCTCTTGGGCTAGACGGTCAAGACCGAGGATAGAGCCGCGTGGCGTTGGAGGTTCCATAGGTTTGTGACTCCTGACAAGTCCCCCTTGGGGAACTGTGTCTGGTTCGAGGACGTCGGTGTTCGTCATGGTGGTCTGTAGTAGAAATACTTGAAATACTAGTAAGTTAGTAACTTAGTAGACGAACGGTGCAGTGTGACACGCTGTGACCATGTGAGGTCGGGTCCGGCGCGGTTGTGTCGGAGTTTGAAGGTGCGACTCATCCACAGGTTGTTCCCAACAACCGTCTTCGCTCGAGTCCGGGTCAACAGCGTCCCTCGCCGTCAACCCCAACGACCACGATTATCTGCCAGTTCGAAACTACGGACTCAAGTAACTCAACCAGGAACACCTTAGCCTCGATTCCCCTAGGTTTCGACGCTCTTTCCTGCTGTTTTTGCCACCGCATCGCTCCTCTATCAACGCTCAAAAAAGACGCTGAACTTCTACATTTCTCCTCCAAAATATCATTTACGACTCTGAAGTCGCGCTAATACACGTCTTGGACCTCATCTTCCCTCTCTTCTACCTTATTTTCGGACACTTAACCCAGACGCGCTTTTTTGCTTCCTCCCCCTACACGCACTAGTCATGCTCGGTCATCAGTTCGCGTATTCAGCGGCTCCCATCCGCAAGGTCAAGGAAGTCCAATTTGGTATCCTTTCTCCAGAGGAAATCGTACGGGCCATTCCACGCACATTTCTGTCTTTTGATCCAATGTTTCTCCTATTTCACAGAAAGCCTATTCCGTCGCAAAGATCGAGCATCCAGAAGTCATGGACGAGGCAACCCGCAGACCCAAACTCGGCGGTTTGATGGATCCACGCATGGGCACAATCGACAGAAATTTTAAATGTCAGACGTGCGGAGAGGGCATGTCAGAGTGTCCGGGTCACTTCGGCCATATTGAGCTTGCAAGACCAGTCTTTCATCCCGGTAGGTTCTAACGTACACCATGTTGCCTCTTCGACGATTAACCTTCTTCAAGGCTTCATCGTCAAAGTGAAAAAGATTTTGGAGTGTATTTGTGTAAATTGTGGGAAACTCAAAGCTGATATTGTGAGTCGCATCTAACTCTACTCGTTTCGCACCCCACCTCCCAAATTTTCTGGGGGCTCTCTCCGTAATCCATCGGAGAACCCCAAACCCGCACCACGGCAACCCTCGACATGTCGAGGCGTTTGACCTGCTGTGGCGTGGCACCGCGCGTTTTCGGTCGCTTGATCGCCGCGAGCCATTGCAAGCGCCCAGTCTTGGTTGGACACGAGGTGCGCGGTGAAATGGGGCGCTGAACGAGGAGTGCTGTGCTAACGGCACACCCAACGGTCCTGGCTCATATGCCGCCGTCTCGCTTGTGTCGCATCTGAGGCGGCGCACTTTGTGGCCTACGCCGCCTCCTTGTGATGCTCTATTTGTAGAAGTAACGTTTTCACTGTGAACTTGTATGCTGACGTCTTTTCCTCAATGCCATCTTCGTTCACTAGTCCGACCCCAACTTCGCCGACAAGATCCGGCATGTTCGCGATCCCAAGGCACGGATGGCCGTCGTCTGGGCACACTGCAAGACGAAAATGGTTTGTGAAACTGACGACCCAAAGGAAGAGGGAGCCGAGGGAGATGCTGAGGAACCTAAGAAAGGGCACGGTGGTTGCGGTCACATTCAGCCACTCGTCCGGAAGGAGGGTCTTAAATTGTTTGTTCAGTATAAGCGGCCCAAGGACGAAGATGAGGTTTGTCACCCGCGACGTCGCCCTGACATCGAGACGGTTACTGAAGGTTGCTCACCATTTGTAGGACGCGAAGTCACTTCAACCTGACAAACGGCTGATTACGCCGTCCGAAGTGTACACGACGTTCAAGAAGATGTCCGATTCGGATCTTCACCTTATCGGGCTTTCCGACGAATACGCAAGACCGGAATGGATGATTCTGACCGTGATGCCTGTCCCTCCGCCCCCCGTTCGCCCCAGTATCGCGGTTGATGGAGGTGCCATGAGGAGCGAGGATGATTTGACTTACAAGCTCGGAGATATAATCAAGGCTTCCGCGAACGTCAGGCGCTGTGAGCAGGAGGGTGCTCCTGCGCATGTCATCACAGAGTTCGAGCAGCTGTTGCAGGTGAGTACGACAGGTGGTTTCCATTGGTTTTTCCGCGTGTGATGCTGATGTTTTCGCAAGTTCCACGTCGCTACCTATATGGACAACGATATCGCCGGCATTCCGCAAGCGCTGCAAAAGAGCGGTCGTCCCGTGAAAGCCATTCGTGCGCGTCTCAAGGGGAAGGAAGGGCGGCTTCGCGGCAACCTCATGGGGAAGCGGGTTGACTTCTCGGCGCGGACAGTTATTACTGGTGACCCAAATCTGGAGCTTGATGAAGTTGGTGTGCCGAAGAGTATCGCTATGAACCTGACGTATCCCGAACGAGGTGCGTATTCCCGTCACCACAATGAAGTCTGCACGGGATTAATGTCCGCCGTTCAGTGACGCCATACAACATCACCTACTTGCAAGAACTTGTGCGGAACGGCCCTTCAACGTATCCTGGTGCCAGATATGTCGTCCGGGATACTGGCGAGCGAATAGACTTGAGGTATAACAAACGTGCCGACGCTTTTCTACAATACGGTTGGATCGTTGAGAGACACCTCAAGGATGGAGAGTAAGTCACTCGCTTGCGCCGTAACTCCAGTTGCTCTAACGTGGTGGCTGCTAGCTTCGTTCTCTTCAATCGGCAACCAAGTTTGCACAAGATGAGTATGATGAGCCATCGAGTGAAGTTGATGCCCTACTCTAGTACGTTTTTATATCCTTCTGGTTCTGCCTTTGAGGGATGGCGGCTGACGGCTCGATCCACAGCGTTCCGCTTAAACTTGTCCGTCACGCCCCCGTATAACGCCGACTTTGATGGTGATGAAATGAACATGCAGTACGTCCCTCGAACCTATTCGGTTTCGTTTTCTTGACGGTGTCTGCTCCAGCATTCCACAGTCCGAGGAAACCCGCGCTGAGCTGAGCCAAATCGCATGGGTTGCACGCCAGGTGGGTTGCTAAACCTGCCATTTCGTCGAACGTTCTTACTAATATGTTGTAGATCATATCGCCCCAGGCCAACAAGCCTGTTATGGGTATCGTGCAGGACACGCTCTGCGGTATCCGTAAATTCACCCTTCGAGACACGTTCCTGGACTGGAATCATGTCCAAAACATTCTTCTTTGGGTTCCCGACTGGGACGGTCACGTTCCAACGCCTGCAATCATCAAGCCAAAGCCGCTCTGGACGGGGAAACAAATTTTGAGCATGGTTATTCCGCGAGGAATCAACATTCACCGCGCGCCTGATCCGAAGTCCGCTAACCCTGTCTTTGACGACGGCATTACCATCGACAATGGCGAGATCCTCTTCGGGATCGTTGACAAGAAGACTGTCGGAGCGACGCAAGGAGGTCTCGTGCACGTCGTCTTCCGTGAAAAGGGGCCCGAAGCCACGCGTCAACTATTCACCGGTATCCAAATGGTCGTCAATTTCTGGCTTTTCCACAACGGCTTCAGCATCGGTATCGGCGATACGATCGCGGGACCCAAAGTCATGAGCTTCATCACGCAGCGGATTGGCGAGAAGAAGCAGCAGGTGGCGGAGATCATCGAAGATGCATACCATGACCGGCTCAAGCCCATGCCCGGTATGACCATCCGAGAATCCTTCGAGAGCAAAGTCGAGCGAGAGCTTAACCGCGCTCGTGATGACTCGGGTCAATATGCTCAGAAGAATCTCAAGGAGGACAACAACGTCAAACAGATGGTCACGGCCGGTTCGAAGGGTTCGTACATCAACATTTCGCAGATGTCGGTCTGTGTGGGGCAGCAGAGTGTGGAAGGGCGACGTATACCGTTCGGCTTCCGTCATCGAACGCTCCCGCATTTCACCAAGGACGACTTCAGCCCCGAGGCAAGAGGATTCGTAGAGAATTCCTACTTGCGAGGCCTGACGCCTCAGGAATTCTTCTTCCACGCCATGGCTGGTCGTGAGGGGTTGATCGATACCGCTGTCAAGACGGCCGAGACGGGTTACATCCAACGACGTCTGGTCAAGGCGTTGGAGGACGTGATGGCGTGCTACGATGGTACTGTGCGGAACTCCCTCGGAGATCTGATCCAGTTCATTTACGGCGAGGATGGCATGGACGGCGCATTCATCGAGCGGCAGAAGATCGATACTTTCGGGATGTCGGACAAGGAATTCGAGCACAACTACCGAGTCGACGTCACAGACAAGGAGGGAGGGTTCCTACCCGGCGTCCTGCAGATCGGGATCGACGACAGTTCGTTGGAGTTGCAGGCGAAGCTTGACGAAGAACATTCGCGGCTCGTACATGATCGTCACGAGCTGCGCACGTTCATATTCCCCCGCGCGGACGGGCTTAACCCCCACTACCTCCCCGTCAACCTCCATCGTATCATTCAAAACGCCGCCCAGATCTTCCACATTGACCGCCGGAAACCCAGCGACCTCGAGCCCACGTATATCGTTGACGCAGTCCATCAACTCGCGGAACGACTCGTTGCCATTCCCGGCGATGACCCGATTAGCAAAGAGGTGCAAGCCAATGCCTCGCTCACATTCCGCATGCACGTTCGTGCCACTCTCGCGACGCGCAGGGTTCTCGAGCAGTATCACCTCAATAGGGAGGCGTTCGAGTGGGTGTTGGGAGAAATCGAGGCAAAGTTCAATCAGTCGCTTGTCAATCCTGGCGAGATGTGCGGCACGCTCGCCGCTCAGTCCATCGGTGAACCAGCTACGCAGATGACGCTCAACACGTTCCATTATGCCGGTGTCTCCAGCAAGAACGTGACGCTCGGTGTGCCACGTCTGAAGGAGATCATCAACGTGGCAACAAATATTAAGACTCCGTCGTTGTCCGTGTACCTGGAGCCTCAACTCGCGGAGGTGAACACGATGGCGAAGAACGTGGAGCAAGAGTTGGCGTATACGTCGCTCCGCACGGTTACCGCCGCTGTCGAGATTTGGTATGACCCTGACCCGACCTCCACTATCATTGAGGAGGACTCGGTGTTCGTCGAGTCCTTCTTCGCAATTCCAGACGAAGAAATCGAGTCCAAGCTCCACCTCCAATCACCATGGCTTCTCCGCCTAGTTCTCGATCGAGCGCGTATGATCGACAGGAAGTTGACGATGGCGTATGTCGCCGGTCGGATCGCGGAAAGTTTCAAGACAGATCTCTTCGTCATTTGGAGTGAAGACAACTCGGAGAAACTAGTGATTCGATGCCGTGTCCTCGGAGGGGCAGACAAGGATGAGGACGGAATGGGTACTGTCGAAGAAGACATCTTCCTTCGTCAATTGGAAAACACGATGCTCAACTCCGTCAGCCTTCGTGGTGTGTCTAACATTCGTCGCGTCTTCTTGCAGGAGCAGGACAAGGTGTACCACGATGAAGAGGGCGCGATCAAGACGAAGAAGGAGTGGATGTTGGAGACTGATGGCGTCAATCTCAAGACGGTCATGTGCGTCGACGGCGTCGACTTCACGCGGACGTACTCCAATAGCTGCGTGGAGGTTTTCAACGTTTTGGGTATCGAAGCCGCACGCGCCGCCATCATGAAGGAGCTTCGTGGAGTCATCGAATTCGACGGTTCGTACGTCAACTACCGACACCTCGCATTACTTTGCGACCTCATGACCCATCGTGGTTCCCTGATGGCCATAACGCGACATGGTATCAACCGCGCCGACACAGGAGCTCTCATGCGCTGTTCGTTCGAGGAGACGGTGGAGATTTTGATGGAGGCAGCGGCCGTTGGAGAGAAGGATGACTGTCATGGTATCGCGGAGAACGTTATGTTCGGGCAACTGGCCCCCATGGGAACCGGCGCATTTGATGTTGCGCTAGATATCGACATGCTCAAGGACGCTATCGTCGATCATCGTCTCCCAGTGCAGAACATGCTGGCTGCACACGCCGATGGTGGCATGACCCCGGGCCAAGTCGCTATGACGCCTTACGACACCAATTCCCCTGCGTGGTCGGAAACTTCGTTCAAGGGCGAGTCTGCCGCATTCTCCCCTCTCGCTGTCCAGGGAGGCGAGGATGCCGCCAGCTTCTCGTTCCTTGGCTATGGACAAAGCCCGCTGGGTGCAGGTGGCATGTCGCCTGCAGGCCCCGGGTACAGCCCAAGTTCCCCCAACACTTATTCTCCCACCTCTCCGTATGTCCCTCAATCGCCATTTGGTGGTGCCACATCACCCTTTGGAACATCGCCTTACGCAACGTCGCCATTCTACGACCGGGGCAGGGCACCTACTTCTCCGACGTACTCGCCCACATCACCTGCATTGAACTTGACGTCACCGGGCTATTCGCCTACGAGTCCAAGATACTCTCCTACGTCTCCATCGTTCTCGCCCACATCTCCCAGGTACAGTCCCCAGTCGCCGTCGTTCAGCCCGACCTCGCCGCGGTACTCGCCTACCAGTCCTTCGTTTAGTCCTGCATCCCCAAGATGTGAGTACTTTCGATTGTATTTTCTTCGACACAATTTGCTGACTTGTATTAGATTCACCTAGTACGATGTTTCCCTTTTTATTGAATGCGTTACTAACCGTTTTATTGTCGCTTCGTCGTGCTTTCAGCTTGTACGTCTCGTTTTCAGTGTTCATCCTTCGCGGCTAACGTGGTCGACAGCCCCAGCACATATGTCACCTTCGTCTCCCAAGTATTCACCTACTTCTCCGACATCACCTTCGTCGCCGAAATATTGTAAGTATACGTGTTCCATTGCGGCATTAACGTACCCACACTCTTGCAGCTCCCACATCACCTACATATTCTCCAGCTTGTGAGTCTCTACTTTTATTCGTCTCAAGTCGTTTACTAACCTGTCATGCGCATTAGCCCCGGCGTACTGTAAGTATACTTCCGCATTTATGGTTGAACTGCTGACGGTCACCATCACCAGCTCCAGCGTCTCCAGCATACAGCCCGACGTCACCTCAGTGGTCGCCTTCGAGCCCCGCTCAAAATGGAACTACCCGCAGTCATTCATACAGCACGTCTCCGTCTTGGGAGTAAGTTCCTTCCAACGGGCGAGGGACCATGCATACACATTATTGGTTTGTTGTTGCTGGCCTGTCCTCTGCCCCTTGTTTTGTTTTTGTGTCGCGTGCCCGGTCCTGAGTGTCAAGGACGCCTATGCATGTGTTGTTGGGACGTGGTATCTAGCTGCACTTAGTCTTGCCCGCTTTTGTCTTGTTCGATTCTCTCCATGTTTTGTTCCCTCTTTTCATGTCCAGCAATTCCATGTAGAATAACCATACGAGCTGATTTTACATTTATGCCTCGCAAGTGGATAACACTGTCGGTACAGCGGTTTGCAAACGAGGCGCGACGTCGATAAGTATCCAAGCTGACCGTGCGGGTTGACGACCACGAAACGTTTGGATCGGTATGATATACCAAGCATCTTACTAGTGGACTGGAGGAGCAGAACGTGTACGTGTACTTGACAAATGCGACTTAACGGAACACCTTGAAATACCCACTTCGTAACATCGCTCGTTCCGTTGGACTCGGGGACTAAAGCAAAGTGAACGATGACAACACGCATACACCTGACATTCCTATCCTGCGAGCGTGACTACGAAAAGCATATTCGAGAGAGGTTTGTTATCCCAGATTCCGTCACTTGTGACCATGAGGGTGGGATACGTTTTGCGGGAGATAATACATGGAGAAGCGTTGGATCGTGGAAAAAAATCGGTGACGTTCTCAACAGATAACCTACACGATGCCCTTCAATCAGAAGTCAAGATCTTCTGTGTTTAACTCCGGCTTCTCGGTTTTCTTGACGTGGTTCTTCTCGACCGTGACGAGCTCGTAAGCAATCTGCAGATGTTCTTGAAGCTCCGGAGCGCTGGTTGGCAGCCGGTGCAGTAAATCCTTGACATTTGTGACGACTTTCTTCATTTCAATTGCATCCCTCTTTTCATGCATGCTTGCGTTTGGATCGATCTTCTTTCGAAGCGTGTGACCCTCTTTGAGCAGAGCACTTGGGGGGTGTGAGTAGG
The DNA here is from genome assembly GCA_038093975.1 of Chalciporus piperatus. Taxonomy (NCBI): domain Eukaryota; kingdom Fungi; phylum Basidiomycota; class Agaricomycetes; order Boletales; family Boletaceae; genus Chalciporus; species Chalciporus piperatus. The sequence goes on from JBBPTG010000096.1 coordinate 33,913, forward strand.
AAGGAGGTGTCCAGGACGCTAACTCACGTTATTTTACTTCGTTGCTGCCCCAGCTCTTCGAGGCGTTCGTGACTCTCCTTCGAAAGAAGTCCTTTCGTCTTACCCTTGAACTCGTGAGCGATAACAATGACCTTGTCAAGGCACGCAACGAGATGGGGTAACGCCCACAGATAGAGGGTACGATATGGGCTCCTCCGCCACTGGAGAGCATACACATTCTTCAAACATGCGACGAAGACCATATTTGTTTGTGCCGTCAGTCCACTTCCCATGGCGTGCGCCAGATCATTGCGGCGTTTGTAATATTTGCGATAAGCATCTTGGATCTTCTTTGCTGATTCGATTTCCTCGTCGGTTGGATCGTGAGCGCGTACCAAAGTAGGCTCGATCGTCATCGCGGCGACCTCTTGTGGATCTTCTTGTATCTCACCCGCCAGTTCAGCTTCGGTGCCCCCTTCCGGCTGAATATCTTCCGTTTTGGGGGCCTCAGCAGCCTCCATCTGGGATGCGTAACCCGCCTTAGGAACGAAGGTCGGAGCCTCGGCGTGGAGGTCGGAGCGGGCCGCTACAAGCTGAGCAGCCAACAACGATGGAATGTCGGATGGGTTTTCATAGTGGATGTGTTTGACTCGAGGCATCCGGACGGGAGGAATTCGTGGTGTCCTTCGTTTGTGAAGAAGTTGAACTAGGTCCTCGATGACCACATTCGCGTCGTAGTCCACTATAGCCTCCAGGTATCTGTGTCGGGGTGCCACTGTATACCTAGAACTCGTGTAAATAGAAGAGCACCAGTGAATGTGTGTGGCTAACTAACCATCGATACAGATTATTGGCTCTCTGTGTAGGTCCAGCCGTCTGCAGGGCATGGAGAATGTTCTCGACCTTCGCACGGACATGGGCATTGGTTACATTGTATGACACTATCAATTCTTGTCAATAGTTGATCATAGTGGTAAGAAAACTTAAGCGACGCACAGAGACAGATTGTCCGGCAGCTGTTAATAGTTACTGTCAGCGCTACCAATCTATGTAAAGGAGAAAGTAACCAACATCCTCGAGGTGAAAACGTTGCACAGGATTGGTGTTAGCTTGGTGTGCGACAACGTATATATCCCTTGTACTTGTTGAATCAGATCGTCGACTCGTAGCGATAGGGAAGGTACTCACCGCCAGCAACGCTTGATTGCAACTGCAGCAATTGATCGTGTACACAGTTGAGTAGGTCCAAGACGAGGCCAATGCTGATATCCTTCTTGGTAGAGAAATCTCCGTAAGACGAAAGCCAGCCGCGTGGAAGGACAAGACCGTCAAGTGGTGGATCGAACGAAAGACGCCATGAGACCGCGATCTTGGCAACAACGGCTTCTAAGCAATCACAGAATACAGACAGGTTGACGATGAGAGGGAATTTGAGGATGTGCCTGTAGGAAGGTCAATACGCCGCCGCTGATGTGCGAAGTTCAATACTCACCGTAGGAACAGCAAGCCCGATGAAATGCTCGTCGACGTGTTGCCATGGAAGAGGGCGACTACGTCATCGAATAGATAACGACCATCTGGGTACGTAAACTCTCGAAGCTTGTGGTGACGAGTGATGAAAGGAGTTTGATTGATGCATCTGAGAGCGCCAGACTTATCAAAAGCGAAGAGGAGATTCGTCAATTTCAGCACGATTGTCAAGAAGCCCCGGGGATCATGGGCCGCATTGAGCTCGTAAAGAGCGTCCTGGACCCAATGTTTCATGACATGTATTCCTTCCTTACCACCGGGTATCATCGAGAAGTCGAAGTTAGCGATTGAACCTTGAACATGGAACTCGGGGTTGAGGGCCTCGTAAAGATAGTCGATCCAGGTAAGTACACTGGATAGGTGTGAATCCGCAGCACGACCCCAGATCGTCGGAATGACATACCATTCCCACCTAGGAAGCTGCGGGTTTGCTGAGTACATCATTTGAAGGATGCAGAGCTGTTGCAGATGAACTGCAATCCGAGTGTTATAGTGCTTCGGATCCAGAGCTGCGAGATTGAGGTGATCTAAAGGGCATTCCGCACGATTGCAATGACCGCTGATGATGTATGTCAAACACTGCGAGAAGACCACGGCATCATAGCAGCGGTCGTTCTCCTCTGTGACTCGCTCGCAAAGATGCAATGCCAGGTAGTTCCGCAGGGCAGCCACCATGTCCTGCTTGGAAAGGGTAAAGTTGGAGGGTTGCAGATACATGGGACCATGGCGATCGCCCGTCGCAGAGCTGTGAAGGAAGGAGCCAAGCACCATGCCGTACTCGGTGTTGGATACCTCCGTGATGCAGAATAATCGTTTGATTGAATTGCTGCTGAGGGGATCGGGATTTGAGATGACTTGATAGATAAGATGAGTGTAATGCCGGAATTTGTCGAGGAAGAGCAGCATTTCTTCGAGGTTGTAGGCCTTGAGTACCGGCAAACTACTGAACACATGATCGAGAGCAAGTAAAGCTGACGCATTCCGACCGTGTTTGATGAAAGTCTGCGCCAAGTTCTCCAGTCGGGTTTGATCAGCTCCCGCAATAGCTTGGAACATAGAGATCTAAAGAAGTGAATTAGTAAGTTCTCCTGACTATTTGCCAAGAGCCTACCTCGTCATGATCTAGCGGATCCAACAGGTCATCGGGCAGTTCACGAGCCAACACAAGAAGTTGAATGACGTCTTGGTCCGCTGCGACCTCCTTCGATGGGACACCAAACGAGCACCGACGCCATAATCCCGACAGGAGAATCTCACTGGCTCGCTTCGCTGCGTCGCGTGAGCCCTTCACCTTCAACAAGTCCTTGATCGCATCCAGTGGCCGGTTCTCTGCCAAATGCAACTCGGCGGCCTCCAAGAATCTCCCGTGGGACTCCAACAACGAGGCACGAGCAAAGTCGAAGTCATAATCCTCAAGGAACTCTAGCTCCTCCTCGAAGGACGGGAACAACGGCAGGGGAGGTCTGGCTCGAATGCATCAACATATGAGCCGATCTAGATCATATCGCACGTACTTGGTACCATCAGCTTTACTGCAGTAAAACAATCGACAAACTGTGTACAGCTCCTCTGAAGACGCTGCAGGAATCTTTCGAGAATGCTTATCGAGGACTTCGAGCGTCTCGTCGAAGAGCCCCGCTTTCCTGTATCGCTGTGCGGACAGGTTATACTCTTGAGCGGACAGGTACCCAATAGCAGCCCTCCGGTCGTCTCCAGCTCGAACATAACAATCCGCGGCGTTCCGGTAATATTGAAGTTTTTCCTTGCCCTTCGGTGCGTCATCCCCACTCGCCATGAATGCATTCGCAGCTGTGAGAAAAGCTTCTTGTTGGACCTTTAGGGGTGCAACACCAACTTTCGCACGGGCGAGTTCTCGAAGGTGGAAGGCCTGGCAAATAGCAACCATGCGAGGCAACGAGGCCCTCGCAAAACAGTGCATTGCCTGTGGGTACCTCTTGTGCTTGAAGAGGTCGTTTCCGAACGATTCCCATTCCGCCGGGGTCGACGAGACTGCTAAATGGGGTACGTCTGTTCCGGGCGTACAGTTCTGGATTTGATTGCGTGAGCTCCAGACCATCTACTAATGTGTGAGTAGCTTGCTTCCGAGAGAAGAAGTAGTCACTGCTCACCCGCATAGGCTCGCTTTTGTCAGATTTGTCGAAGATCCATAAGTTCTTCCTCGCTCGAGTGATGCCGACATATAACAACTTCAACTATAAACATCATGTACGTCAGGAGGTGGTACAGGACCAAACAAGTTCCTAGAATCAACATACCTCGCTGCATACCACAGCAAAACGACCTTCGTCTCGTTCGAAAGATGGTGCAAGTACCTTTGACAGGTCTTGACCATCGACTTCGCCACCGATGTCATTCAGAAGTACCCTCCAACGCGAGAGATCGATAGTGGAGTCTTCGAAGAAATTGTAAAGAAGAACCTGTAACTATAGGTGAGTCAGGATGACTGGAATATCAACCTGGAATACCTACGTCATTAAATTCAAGACCCTTGCTGTCGTAGAGCGTCCTATTGGATGAATGAGTGTACAGGTAGCCAAAAGAAATGATTTTGGCATACATGATGAGACCAATGTCTCCAACTTCCTTTCGTAGCCTCTCGACAGCTTCGTCGTCTCGTACGAGAATGCCTGCAGGTGAATGTAGCATGACAGAGGATGACTTGACACCAGGAATACTTACATTGCTGGGCGCCGAATTCAATGCGACTCCCGCTTCGCGAAACAAGTCAAATACAGTCAACACACAACCAAAGACTAGTACGAACGAAGCACCGAACAAAAATTGTTCGTATCGGACCGTGTCTTGATCCCAGCCACGGAAGAACACTGGCTTCAGCCCATCGACAATACCATGTTCAGCCTGGAGGCCATCGATTGCGTCTGGCCAAAAGCATGTAATACGCTCAATGACGGTATGTGCGCAGTTGACAATACCACCATGTGATCGGTAATTGATAGCTAGCTGGAAAGCCTCTGGGTCAGATACCGAGCGCTCTTGGATGACATGCATATTTTGGTCTTGCTGAAGAATGAAATGCTGCTCGGTAACCTGGAGCTCGATGAAAACAAATGATCCCTTACCTCGATACGGTACAGGAAGGCCTTCAGGTCGTTGAATCTAAATGAGCTTCCTGCCGAGATGGTTTGCGCGGTGTCTCCCGCCCAAAAGAGTCCCTCGGGATTCTGACAGATGAGCCTCAAGACTATAGAGAAATATGAAATTTTGAACAAAAGGAACGCAATGATACTTACCGAGGGCGTCGATCAACAGGTTGTCTTGCGCTTCGTCGACATAGCTAGATTGGCATTCCAGTCAATTACAGAGCATCGATCAATCGAGCGCCAGAGCTGGACGTACAGAAAATGGACCTTTTGGCCTTTCAATGGAGATCCGCCCAGTAACACTCGGAGTATTGCGTGAGTCCGGTCAGCAACATCGTGATGACGACGTTCTTTCTTCATTTTGCAATACGCTTCAAAGATGGCGTAAACTACCTCTCTTTGGTTTGCGAAAGTCGGGTTTGAGCGTGCCGGAAGGCTAAGATAGGTCTCCTTGTCGAGGTGTCCGTCAGGACACGAGAGTGACCTCTCCGATCCCTTGATGATGCCTACAAGAGGCTCGAGTGAGTTCCTTTCATGTAGAATTGTCACGCACCAATAATCTCGGAAAATACAAGCCAGGGTTCTACAATAGAATCCCTCGCTCAGAGCAGGTTGCTCAATTATGTGATCTGGTCACTCACCGAGACCCTTCGTCAACCCCTGAGGGAAGTGAGGCCAGTAGGTGCGTGCAAATATGTCATAAGTCACGCAGGAGTCTTGACTTTGGACGTCGTCGGTATCAGCAAAGTATCTGGCAGCACCTTGCACCTTGGGGTCGTCGCTGCTGAAGACATCAGCTGCAATCATTTTCGCGAGCTAAGATCGGGAGAGTGAGCCACTGTAACCATCGCCCGAGATAAACTTCCACCTTATCGAAAGTTACGAACAACGGAAAGTGGCTCTCTTCGAGCGCACTGTACTTCTGCGGAATTCCAACCTGATCTTCAGGGACATCGTCAACATCCACCAAGCCCGAATCTTGATTCTTGGCCTGCGTCCGTTTGAGTTCTTCGAGGCTGTAGCCAGCGAGTGCGAGCGACTCGAGTAGCTTCGTGAAATATTCCTCGACCTTCGTTGCGAGGATACGAGACTTCGTCACAAAGATTTGGCGGGGCTTCGCCATGCCGGGCTGCATCTCCCATGCGCGTTGGATGCCGAGCATCTTGAACAGCATAGTGGTCGTTTTTCTGCGGTCGGCATAAGCGAAGGGTATTTCACATAGTCGAAGAATGATCATACCCGGTGCCACTTCGTCCAAGCACATAGCAGGAGGTCGTACACTCCACGATCCTGCGTTCTTGAGGGCTGTGTGGATTATTAGCCTCAACCGTTGACGGTGCGTCTGTAATACTCACGTCAACTCAAAGACGTGTTGGACATCTTGGTTTGCAATCAAGCCTGGAAGAGTCATTGAAAAGGCATGAAAATAGTATTTGGACATGTACTTACTGTGTAAAAACGCCTGTAGTGAAAATCAGCACGTCAATCCCGCTAACGTAGATAGAGAGGGATGTACCTGTGAAAATGTGGTATATTTCTCCAGGCTGGGTAGGTATCGTCAAGGGATGAAAGCGTAGAACAGCAGGAAATTGCGTACACAAGCAATGAATGCAACTGAGGAAAACAATGAGCGATCGATTTGAAAGAGAATAATATCAGCTTACCTCTCCCATATCCTCATCTGACAGGACAAGAGGTATTGGCTTCGTAGCATTTTGGAGACTTTCAGGGGGGAAGCAGGCGGGAAGATATGTGTCGCCACCCGGATCCAAAGGAGCGTTTCGGAATATACACCTGTTGAATCAACAACCGAGTGAGCTAATTCGAACAGCGGCAGTGAACTTGAAGACCTTACCGTCGACGATACTCTCTGCCTTTGCCAGTGAGATGCTGGCCCATCGCATCCCAGATGCGGTTCACTTGTGTATGGGTATATATCCCGTATACTTTGATGGCTGGAACGACAGATCAGTTTCCATGAACCCACGGAATATATAATATACCTTGTCGATCTATCTGAAGACATTCACGTCAGAAAAATCTGTTACAAGAAAATCCCGAGCATGAACGCACTTCACTGTCATGGTCGGGGACGACGTCAATTTGGTACTGTTCGAAAATTAAGCAATAGTTCGGTTAGATGATGATGTAACTGTACCACAAGGCGAAGGTCCCGTTGCATTTTTGCCTCGAAGATGGGCACGCCAGAGACATCGTTGAGACGCTTTTGATTGTCGTTGGAGAAGTGTCCATTGGAGAGTTGCCTGAGGGACTGTGAGCGCACTCGACCGTGGTGAACGTACAACTTACTTGATCTTTTTCACAACAATAGCACATTTTTTCTTGTCACTCTTCGCCAGCTCGCGAAGCTTTTTCGTGGCGTCGGTATTAATAAGAATGCGCCACTCTCCAAAGCCGTCCGCGTTGTCGAAATACAGCGCAGCTTTCATCGGCTGAACCATTGGGTATGCGGGTGGCGTCGACTCTTTGACCCCACTGACATCATGAGAGTTTTCCGGAGCGGCTGGCTGAGGACTCTGTTCATTGGTCGTCGATAAATAGGCGTCTTTAATCGGCTGTGCGAGGAGTGGTTGCTGAAGAAGCTCGAGATAAAACTAGCAAGGCGTAAAATTACAGATGGACAAAATAGACTAAAGACGGACCTTCAGGACCATCTTGAGGTCGTCCAGGATTTCTTGTGATCGCTGAGTAGCCTCAGTATTGTTGATAGGGACCTTGGCTCCGAGCTTAAGGAAAGGAATGACATCGATGGTAGGACCATTGTTCTTGTTCCTACGCTTTTGCTTCTTTTGTTTCTTGCTACGAACAGTGAACCCGAAAAATTCGTTATCGTCGTAATCGGGTTCCTCCGTGGCATCTGTAATAGAATCCAAGTCTGGGGAAGAAAAAGTGAAATCTGAAGAACATAGTAATGACAAAACGGGGAAAACATCCTCCACATAAACTTTGTACTGCCCAATATGGCGAGCACTGTCAACGGAGAACAAATCGGGAGGGAGAGAGAAAATAACGGAAGAAAGTCTTTGAAGTAAGGAACTTGCGGATGACGAAAGGAGAAAGGCTGGCTCGCAAGGATAGGCGTCTAGAATTCTGGACGCTAACCATTCCGCCCTTGACCAGACTAGTCGTTCATTGGTGGTCCACGGTCAGCGACTGCCCAATGAAAAGACGAGGAGCGGACTCACCTGACATTATGAACTCGAAGAGATGAGGAACGGAGCACAAGTCCTGAATTACCAGGTCCAGTGGCGCGTCTGGTCCTGTTAAACGGGACTCGAGAATCCCCAAGGCCTCACTGAGACCTTCACTGCCAGCAAGATTGCTGGCAGTGAAGGTGTGAAGGTCGAGGACAGACATTTCAAAACCACTCATTGTGTCACGACGTACGCGCAGTGAAACAAGACGAGCAGTGGGCGTAAGGGGATTGTGTCACGCCCCTTTTGAGCGGGATGCCGCAGTGCAACGAGGCTCAAGCGGCACCAATACCACAGCACAACGGCTGGCTTCTGATAAGAAGCGGCGCAAGGTTCGCGCGGGCCCTAAGGTGTCTTAGGAAAGGGTCTGGTGGGACCCACGAAGATACAGCTCAAACGCGCCAGCAAACGGACACCTCCAAATGCGACGAGCAGAGAAAATCTCCGATTTGAGTTCGATATCTGGTGGATATCTCTGTGTTTTTCTCGGTTTCTTTGGTTTCTTTTCGATTGTCTCGTAACTTAACTGTATCAATCGAGGATCACTTGGGGACCTTTCATTACATAATCACTGCGGAGACCGAATGCACAGCAGGCCGGGGAAGACCAAGTTTGTTCATTGAACTTGATTCTCTCGCAGAACGACAACAGTTGCCTTAGAATGCCTCCACCACACTATGACTTCCTCATCAAGGTACCTGCTCATATTCATTTACATCTCCCCGCTAATTCACCCTCTTTCTAACAGCTGCTCTTGATCGGGGACTCAGGTATTCGCAGCTTCACCGACCAACCACGCGGTTTTAGCTAACTCTTCGATCCAGGTGTCGGAAAGTCGTGTCTACTCCTCCGTTTCTGTGACGATGCATGGACGCCCTCGTTCATAACAACCATCGGTATCGACTTCAAGATCCGCACCATCGAACTAGATGGCAAACGTATTAAACTCCAAATCGTATGTCCAGGCCGCGCTCTCGCGAGATCTTGCTTACCGTCTCGCGTTCCATTTAGTGGGACACTGCTGGCCAGGAACGGTTTAGAACAATCACCACCGCTTATTACCGTGGCGCAATGGGTATCCTGCTCGTATATGATGTCACCGACGAACGCTCGTTCAACAGTGAGTCCCTCTTTGGTCCTCTCCTACATACATTGCTGAGCCCAACCGTACAACTAGACATTCGCACGTGGCACGCCAACATTGAACAACACGCTTCGGAAGGTGTCAACAAGATTTTGATTGGTAACAAGTCTGACTGGACAGACAAACGCGCCGTTACCGAGGACCATGGACGAGAACTCGCCAACGAGCTCGGTGTCAAGTTCATGGAAACCTCGGCTAAAGTGAACGATGGCGTCGAAGAGGCTTTCTTCACTCTCGCTCGGTCAGTCGTAACCCTTACCCCGAGTTCTTATTTTTAACGCGTGCCACTGTTGAATTTTCAGAGATTGCAAGACCCGCCTGATTGACTCTCAAGTAGACGCGACAGGCGCCCCGGGTGGTCTTGGAAGTACAGACGGATCCGTAAAGGTTAACCAGCCTGTGACACCGGCAGCGGGTAGCTGTTGTTCATGAATGCCTTGTAATCCCTGTACACTCTTCACCAACCGTGCTTGGTCCTTGGTACAAGTAGGCTTGCCCATCGATCATGTTACCGGTCTACATCCCCGTATACACCCCTTGTAATATCGCCTTTACCTCTTCGTTGCTTGCCACCTTGGATATTTGTTCGTGAGGGACGCACTTCGAACTATAGACAGACAAAAGGCTTTTATCTGGCATTTTCGTCGTGACTATCAACTTTCTTCGAGTTGAAACCTAGTGAATGACAGCAGGTGACCAAGGATTACAATGCCGAATGTAACAGCACGCAGACTCCACCAACCCAATAACTATGCAGCAGAATTCCAGTTTCCTCCCCACCACCGTTTTATCCGTTCTCCACCCCACTCATCGTACTCCTCCCTCGTGACACTGACCTGCTTGAACGCTCCCGTGTTCGCAAACGATGCCATACCTCTCCACGCATCCAACGAGGGATCCGCCGCACGCACCACCTCACCCAGATACATCTCCGGCGGCAATATCGGCCTGAGAGTACCATAGATGCGTTCTCGGAGACCAGGCAACTGCGAAGCACCACCCGTAATGAAAACGTTCTGGGAAAAAAAAAAACGTCGTCAGCACTCTTATATAGACAGGACGCGCGAGTGTGGATTGGACACGAGGAGAAAACCAAAAAAAAAAAAACCAACTTTGACGAGCCTAGCCTTCTCTGCCTCGCTGAACCTTGCGAGAACGCTTTGCAAAACCTCGCCAACACCCGCCGAGTCTACGCCCGCCATCCCAGGCGAGAAATACGTCTCACAAACGCGCCAACGTTCCGTGTTCAGATGTATCCGGCTGTTTCCTGCGATATCGCCTTCCTCGTATACCGGTCTGAACGTAGAGAGGAGGGCAGACCGTTGGGTACTCAGCGACGCATGCGTGTGATGGGTCGTGAACGTGGGGTCATGTTGTAGTAACTTGCTTTCAATAATGTGCAGCTGGTTGTAGTCCTCTTCTTCGTCCGAGGACGCGGTTGCTGTGTTCTACGAAACGACACAGGTCAGCATAAAGGAGAGGCGATGAGAGGAACGGGTTACAATCTTGCGATATATTGCCCAGTCCTCATCGTCGGCACCAAACATATCCTCTACAACGAGCCAATTAAATCAGTGTTATGAAATCCCCCAAGGGACGGGCGGCGCGCACCTCCTCCCGCTTTGCGCTTCTTCTTGGGGACTCTACTATCATCAGCAGCGAGCGACGCGATATTCTTCATTCTTGCTTGCGCAGCTGCACTTTTCCGATCCGCAAGCGCTGCTTTCCGCCTTCCTCGATCTTTCACCTTGTTCATGAGAGCCTGCAAAAATATATTATAATGTACGTTCAGAACGAAACCGCCTCAGGGGAAAACACCAATAGGGAACGGAAAACGACAGACCTCGTGCTCCTTCCTCAGACGACTTGCCCACTCCCTGAGGTTGTTCTCCCTCTCTTCCTCATCTCGCTTTCCTTCAGCTTCTTTCTCTTCCCTCTCTTTCTCCTTCTCGCGTCGAGCTCGTGCGCGCGCTTCCCACCCCGCTTTCATGAGCTTCTGCTTCTTCTTCTCCTTGATGCCTTCCTCGTCAAGCTAATCAACGCAGGCGAAATCACCAACAATTCCTAACCCTCCAAAATAATACAGACGCACCTCGGCATCTGGGACATCGACCAGATTAAAGGTCGGCTCTTCCTATCATTTGGTGGGATCAGCCAAGACGACCAACAAGTATGAGCAGAGACTACGAACGACCGGTTCGTCTCCCCCATCCATGTCCTTCTTTCGTGCACGTTTAAGGTCATTCTCGAGCTTCTTTATCGTCTCTTCGAACGCTGCTTCGTCATCGAACCCTTCTGCCTGAAGGGTGTTCTAAGGTAGACAGAATGCAACGTTAATCACGGTGAGGGATTAAACCATTCCAGAAATCGCTCACCGTCCACTCCCGCTTAGTGTCATTCCGCCCTTCCTTCAGGTTGAGAAGATACTGCAGATCGGACTCCTTCTGCGTGAGCTGTAAAAAGTGTGAGTTGACGTGGCACGATAACATCCGTAAAGGGTAGACCGCAACGATGCAAACCTTTTCCATCCGATTCTTGGCCGCCATTTCCTGCAACTTCTTTCCTTGCTCCCTCCTCCTCTCGGAAATCCTAGTCAACTCCTCTTCCGTTTTCTCTTCTACGACAGGAAGGGCGAAAGGGAACTGGACGATTCGTTCCATGGCGCGCAAGTTGTCAGGGAATTTGAGGGAGCGGAGGGTAGACGGGTAGTCCGTGGCGAACTCGCAGAAATTATGCATCATCCACTAAAACGATCGTCAGTTTACAACCAGCAAGATGACGACGAAGAGAAGAACGTTGAGCGTGGATGGATGGAAAATGGATTTGGGAAGACCTACGGTAGCCTGTGTAGACGTCACGCGAGTTGGGAAACTATGGTACTTTAGCTGGATCAATTTCAACAGATACTCTGCACTTTGTTGACTGCCCCAAGGTATCCTGTACGTTCGAACGTGGATTGGAGTCAGTCAGTCGACACGAACAAGACGGTGAGCTCGCACCGCTTGACTTGGCTCAAAACACCCTTTCCGCGCAGAATAGGAATAACGGAAGTAGACGCAGTATTGAACGAGATGACCAGTCCATCAGCGGTGAAAGGTGCGTCCAGCGTCCGAGGTCGATTGTTCTGATAGAATGACATTATCGAGTCCACACAGTATGCGAGAGAGGGTACGGAATATAGCTCGAACATCAGTTCGGAAGTTACTTCACGGTTCATTGTCGTCAATCATGTCGGAGTGAACGGTGTGGATATGCTCACATGCACGAGAGTGTAGTGGTGATCCCAGTCGTTCGGACATTAATACGGGATGCTCGAGCGTCGAGGCATCTATGCCTAGTTGAATGAACGCACAGTCCAGCGCGTGTTCCTGGGGATCGGGCGTGTTAGCTCCAGGGCGCAAGTCGATTCAACCGAGGGACATAATATGGACGCGAAACAGAGTGGACATTCCAAGGCAGGGAATGCGAAATCAACGCGCAAGGAAAGCACCGACGTACCAATGCATCAAAGTTGAGCAGCACATCACCCTCCCAAGGGGTCTTTCCCTGTCCTTTTGCCCCGCTCTCTGCATCAACACCGTCTCCAAACAATAGCAATGGCTGGTTATACTTGCGCTCCTTATACCTTGCAATCACGTTCGTGACCGAGTGAGGCGTATTTGTGTCGATGCGAACGGTGGAACGACCAGAGGTCGAGAACCCGAAACGAAGATTGGACGCGCCATTGTCGATTATGAGCGGTGTTTGTGTATCCCGAAAGACGTCGTAATCGGAATTGGGAGGAGTGAATGTGGGCAAGACGGGTGCTGGGATGTGAAGGACTTGAGCAGTAAACGGGCCGGCAGACATCATTCCATTTATTGTTCGTCCTGTTCAATGCATACACCTGGGCCATAGAATGTGGCAGTGCACGGCTTGAATGACTCCTGTGAGTTCTGACATTTATGGATTAGGGGTTGGAATACAACTCTTTAAATTCCAAACGAAAATGCAGTCTGCTTCAACATTCCAACCATGACCACCGAAACAGATAAAAGGGCAGGTCAAAACCCGCTATCCGCCATCCCATCCCACCTTCGAAACTCGCCTCGCATCCCATTACAATGCATAATGTCAGATGTCTCTATGTAGGCTCAATCACTCGCTTCTCTCCAGTTTTATGTAACATTTTCACAGGAGGACTGCACCACCACTAGTACTGCCAGCGGAGGCACCACTGCCCGCCGAGGGTGCGAGTCGCGGATCAACTCCGCCCATCACAATTACAGGTAATGTCCGCATTTCGATTTGCTAATCTATCCTGACATCTTATCCCAAGGCCGAATTGCCATCTTGGAATCGAAGGTTGTAAAAGTGGAAGGGGAAGTGATCTCCCTGAACAAGAAGGTAGATCAAATAATTGAGCTTCTTCAACAGGGCAAGTGTTTTTTTTTTCCTTTCAAGTTTCGCAAAGCTCAGGCTCGCTGACAATCTCCCAGTGAGAACGGCCTTGGGACTACCCTAGGGGTCAAGCGACGTAAGCCGGCGAGACGGACGGACCAATGGTATGCACAGCCTCCTCTGATTCTTCGCTTGATGTCAATCTGGTTCGAACAGTACTTTACGTGGGCGGATCGTCTCGTATCGTCCACCAGAATCTTCCCTCGACCCACTGTTAGACATTCAGAAGGAAAAGACGTTGTGATTTCCCTGTCATGAAACTTAGTGCCGATGCATCAATTCACACCTTCGTTACTGTAATTGTAACCTTTATCATGAATATCATTATAGACTGTCTGTTACCTGAACGTCCTGAGCACGGAAAACGACACTTGGAACACTGTAGTAGCTGTCAGCACTGATCATGCCCTAATGTCCTATAGGTCCTAGTCTCCCGTAGGCAGCCCCTTAGGTAGGAAGGAGTCGTTCCTACCCTTCTGCCTAGGTCCTAACTTACATACCACGCTAGAGAGAGTAATCCTGACTCTACGTGCTCCCCGTTCGTCGAAATCCCTCCCCGATTCGATTATCATCACCGCAAAAAACACTGTACCCGTTGTCCAGATCCAAGGACATGCTCACCTTGGAGACCGATCCTTAACAAGCGTTACCGGTGATAGATTGGTAGTATGTATGCTACAACATCGCGACTACAGTAGTTAATATCTTTAGAGTACTGCAAACACACACAAAAAAGCGCATTCAGAAACATCGAAAAACCGAGCGTATAAAAATTGCACACCATCAATCGACGAACATGCAGACAGCAAGTCATGCACGTCATCGTCTTCTCGCGCTTCTCGCTCTCAAATTCTCGAATCTTTGCTTGACGTTCGCGTACCCTTGTCGATCGACGCGGTGCAAGTAATACGTCCCACCACCGCTGCCCCATGAGACACTTCCGGATCGATAGGGTCGTTCGACAACGTCGAAAATGGCGCATATATCGTCCACCTGTGAGAGAAAATGAGGACGGATAGCGAATAACGAGAGATGAATAACCCTACGTTACGTTCGGTCACCCGAGCATTGGGAGCCACAAAAGGTTTCAACGAAACCACGATCGCGCCTTCCTTGAGATCCAAGAATTTGGCTCTCAGCGCCTCGTTCACTACCACGAACGCAAAACGACCCTTCAGAACGCGATCTTCCAAGAATACGATCGAAATACACTCACGAGACTGTTGAAACACTTTGTTATTCACCAGCACTACATCGGCCTTGCCCAGAAGTTCCGACGCTCGCCTACTCTCCAACATATCACCCTCCTCCAACTCAACATGGCCTGTCCGCACGCCCCACATCCGACATCGATTTTGAAATTGCTTCCATTGTTGCCTCGCAACATCCGCAGGACCCTCCATAAGTTCGATCCCATAGCTCCGGCATCCCGTCTGAAGGGACGCTTGCAACAACACGTTACCCACTCCCGAACCGAGATCGATGAGGAGCGAAGTGGAGTTGAGACCCGTCGCGGCAACGATATCAGACGTAAAACTGGGCATCAACTCCCCATAAACCCCGCTGGAAAACGCCTCATATCGACGCAGATTCTTGATGTTGGGACCGACACACCGCTGATACGTCTCGTCCACTATGCGCAGTAATACCTTTTCGGGAACCCCCCGAGGATGTTGCCATGCGCGAACCGCAGTGATAAGTTCGTTGGGAGGCGCAGGAAGGAACACGTCCGATGGAAGAGGTGGGTATTTGAGTGAACGGAGAAGCTGATTTATCCTTTCGAGGGTGGAAACGAAAAGCGGTCCATCGTGTCGACGAATAGCGCGTTGAAGAATCCGTAGATAGTCCTGTCGCTCAGGATCATGATGTGGTCTATCTGGATGTGAGGGATCTGGTGGGACCTCGGAGGGAACGGAAGGATCCGAGGCGTCAGGCTGTGGTAGTGGCGAAGGAGGTGGGGTGTCTTCCGAGAGCGAGTCATTGGGTAATGCTCCAAAGAGCGCTTTCTGCGCAGGACTAAGGTAGCCTGGAAGAAGACCGGGCGTTAACGATGCGGCCCAAAAAATACATCACGAGGTCGTACGTACAATCAACAATAGTATGTAGTGACTGTTCCAAACACATGATGGGGTTATAGTGATCCTTGTCCTTAGGAACCAATAAGATAAATCTAAGCGGCACTCGCTCGGAAAAATGCGAAGAAAAACGGGGAAAATGACACGTACTTTTCATTAGCATTATTGTTGGGATATTCTAGGTCAGCGGTTGGAAAGTCCTCGACTTCGAACGACTTGTCCTCCGGATCGTCGGGATTTCGAAAGTCTGTCATACGGGTCAAAAGACGTCATCTCACAGAGATGTCTTGTACCCACAGCTTTTGTACGTCTTTGCCAGCAACCGCACTACATCTGCAGCACTCACAAAGTCTTTTCCAGGGGACCCATCCTCGTCAATCCACCACTCTCTGCTATGCAGATTGAAAGGGGCAGGAAATTCCGAGGTGGAACGTGATCTGTCGTTCCGATAGATAAGTTCGTCCAAAGCGACGCTCTGTTGCCTGCTAGCACCTTTAGACGATGACGCGGACGTATGCGTGCTCGTGCTAGCGCGTTTCCCGATCTTCCTCGGACGCGTCACTTTTCGCGGTACATCTGCTGCAAGACTGGCTGTGCGCTGACGTTTTGAAGAGGAGGAGGCGGAGGCGGAGGCGGAGACGGAGGTATCCCTCGATGGAGATGGGAGGTCGGAGGTATCTGTGAGTGGACTCGAAGGTATGGATAGGGAGTCGGGCCCGGGTGAGGAAGTGGGTGGGTGGGACGTGTCACGGTCAGGTTGAACGAGCTGCACGTGTTCCTGCCCCTCGAGTTGACGGAGTTGAAGTTTCCAGGCGTGTCGCGTCGTTACGGAGATTTCTGGTACGGCCATAACCCCCTGCCAGTTTTCTGAGCGGACGTCCGAACGGTTCTCACTTTGTCGCGGTCGAGGTCAAATCACTCATTGGGTGGCAGTGTCGCGTACAAGGTCTCACGTGAGATGATGAAAACATGGAGGGGTCAATGTACTGATATGGATTGTAGACCACCCATCACTCAGTCAGACCTCATACGTTCGATCGGGTACACAAAATACCATTAAGTAGACCATGTCAAAAGATATCCAAGACGACTCTCTCAAAAAGAGCAAGAAAAAGAAAGACAAGAAACCAGACCTAACTCGGACGGAAAACTCGGACGCGGTCGATCCAGGTCTGTATCTCGGACATCTCACCAAATCAAGCCATATATATTGACCCAGTACGAACAAGTCAGCCGAGAAGAAGAAAAAGGACAAGAAGAAGAGCCGAAAGGAATCTGAAAATGATGAGGAGACTCACCCTACCGCGGTCGCCGAGTCTGCTTCGATGGTCGTAGGTATGCAGCCCTCACCCCATGCCCTCGGGATGGACTCGTCTGAGAATCTTGTGTAGATGGCGGGGACGCACCCGAAAAGAAAAAGCGTGATAAGAAGAAGCAGAAGGAATCCTCGAACAAGGACAGCAAAAGTAGAGCAGAGCCAGAATCTGCGGAACCGTCTGAAATGGACATAGGTCAGTCCGAGGTTCATCTCCCCTCCGTCTACAACCTCCTCAGCACTGTTCACCAACAGATGCAGAGATACTAGATCCTTCGACAAAGACTAAAAAGGACCGTAAACGTAAACGTCAGGCCGAAGAGGGTGTAGACGCTATAGACGCGGAAGATCCCAGTCCATCTAAAAAGCAGAAGAAAAAGAAACGGGACAAGCAATCCGGATCGGACACCCAACCCACCACCCCTTCCACCCCTTCCGAGAATACTCCTGCCCAAACACCCGCTGTTCAAACTGTCGTAGAACCAACGAACCCCAGCGATGCATCCGCCTTCCTCGCAAAACACTCGATCACCATCCATACTCCCCCTTTGCTTCCACCCGTGGTTCCCGTCATATCATTCGACCAACTCAATATCCCTGAGGCTCTAGGGGCAGCTTTCAAGGACTTTAAAGAGCCTACTCCCATTCAAGCTTGTGCATGGCCACCCGCCTTGCAAGGACACGACGTCGTCGGCATCGCCGAAACTGGAAGGTACGTCCAGCCGGTATGCAGCTGGCCTTGTGTATCCTAATACAGAGAATTGATTGATTTCGGACAGTGGAAAGACATTGGCATTCGGATTACCGGCTCTCGCCCGACTCATATCTCCACCCACAACCTCCAACACCGAAAACCCCAAAAAATCGAAATCAAAATCGAAATCTGCAACAACCGTGTCAGTTCTCGTGGTAGCTCCGACTCGTGAGCTCGCCATTCAAACCCACGACGCCTTATCCGCCCTCGGTGCACCATTCGGTATCGCGAGTGTCGCTGTCTTTGGAGGTGTCGATAAAGCACCTCAGATAAAGGCCCTCGCCAATGGGGACAAGAATGGGAAGGTGACAAGGATCGTGGTCGGGACACCGGGGAGAATCTTGGATTTGGTCAACGAGGGTGTTTGCGATTTGTCACGGTGCGTTTGTATACCCCGGACTTCCGAGCTTGGAGCTGACGCGTCATTGCTGGGGTTGACAGAGTCAACTACCTTGTGCTCGACGAAGCCGACAGGATGCTTGATAAAGGATTCGAGAACGACATTCGAATGATCATCTCGCATACAATGCAAGGAGCTGATCGGCAGACTATGATGTGTATGTCCACTCGTGTCTGTTGCTTCCGCTTCGATACGATGCTGATGGTTCTATAGTCAGTGCGACGTGGCCGGAAGCAGTTCGCAGACTGGCCAGTACATTCCAGCGGAATCCTATACGTGTTACTGTAGGCAGTGATGACCTGACAGCCAATAGCCGCGTCGAGCAAAGTGTAGAAGTATTCGATGATCCACGAGAAAAGGAGTACGCGCATTCATCATAATTCTAATTCAAAGATACTAACGTGGCATCCAGTTCTCGCCTGACACAAACGCTAAAGACCCTTTCGCATAAGAAAAACTCCACAAAAGGCTCCCCTGAAGCTCGCATTCTGGTTTTCGCCCTATACAAAAAGGAAGCATCGCGAGTCGAGTCCAATCTTCGTCGACTTGGGTACTCCGTCGGCGCCCTTCACGGTGACCTGTCGCAATCGGCACGGATGGATGCTCTGGACAAATTCAAGACTGGTGAAACAGGATTATTGGTGGCCACGGATGTGGCTGCGAGAGGCTTGGATATTCCCAACGTCGGGGCCGTGATTAATTACACGTTTCCACTCACGATTGAAGATTATATCCACCGGATTGGAAGAACCGGTGAGTCATTTTCGTTATGTCTTTGTATCTCATGGTTCGTGACGTCTTTGCGAGCCATGACATTCGACCGACGCAAATCATGCTGACAATATGTTCGAATCACGATAGGGCGAGGCGGACGCACTGGCAAATCGATCACATTCTTTACGGGGGAAAACCACGAGCGGAGTCTCGCTGGCGAACTGGCTCGTGTGCTCCGAGAATCGAATTTCGACGAGATGGCAGACAGACTGAAGAAATTCCCGATGACGATCAAGAAGAAGGAACATAGTTCGTATGGTGCATTCTTCAGGGATGATATCGCGGGTACTGCGACCAAGATCGTGTTCGACTAAGTCGTGGACAAGAGAGTCGAGACCTGCGCCGGTGGATTGGTATCGTATGCTACGCTGGGGGGCGAGTGTGTAGATAGAATGATACTCGTTGCATCCTCGTTGCGACTGACTCGATATGCCGGATGAGTTGGTTTGACAATTGGCTTCTAAGGAACTCGAGCCGAGCGAACGCCACGAGCAAGCCACCTTGACTGGTCCAAAGCTAGTTGTTTAGTAAGTCTAGTACTTGTCCTGCACAGCACGATCGGATCGACGACCCTGTATTCGTCACGAGCTCACAACGACCTGGCGTGTCTCTCCCAGGAGTCTTCCCTCTGACCTGTTTCGCATTTTTGAACCAGTGCAACACGCCTCGCCTCGCCTCGCCTCGTCCTATTTCGAGTCCCGGGGCACACGTTAATACGAATCAACGACTCAGCCCCAGCCAACCAGCAACCATGATGGGCCTATTCAGCCAGGCAGGCTCCCATATCCGTCGAGCACGCGGTCTGTCCGTGGAAGACAGGCCACCGGAGGATACTGAACCAGATGATACATCAATCCTGTCCGTCCTTTTTCTCTCTCTCCATCCTTTTCCTACTCCGAGTCTCTTACCCATACCCCTACCCCTACCCCTCATACCTTGCACCTTCCCCTCTCCTCATACCCTTCACCCATGGGTTACACCGATACTGACTACGCATGTAGAGACGAGAATGAAGGGTCCATCATCACCTCCCTAATCTCCCAACTTAGGTTCGCACCATCTCACGCATACCCTGCCCCCATCGCTAAAATCCGCCATCTATTCTCTATTCTAGAGTAGGCATGGACCTCTCAAAAGTCACTTTCCCAACCTTTGTTCTCGAACCTCGGAGCATGCTCGAACGTATCACCGATTTCATGTCCCATCCGGACCTCATCTTTGGGTAAGCGCATTCTCGCGTTGTCAGCACCAGAGTTGTCCTAAGACCCTCTCCTCCCCATTTCCCACCCCCTCGTGTCATTGCTTGTCCCTCATGGTTTGGTGACGCGGCTATTCTCGACGAACATGAACACGAAACGTTGCGCGCGCGTTAATCCCACACGATGCCATCTATAATCCAATTCACCCCCGCCACCGCCTGACCAACCCAAATTTAGCGCAGACAAGTGCGCAGACCCTGAAGAGAGATTCATTCGCGTGTTGCAATACTATCTCGCAGGATGGCATATCAAACCAAAGGGTGTCAAGAAACCGTGCGTTTTCTCTCTCCAGTTCCCCCCATCAACCCAAAGAGTTAAACGTTGGAGATAGCTATAACCCTGTCCTCGGAGAGTTCTTCCGATGCCGTTATGTCTATCCAGATGGCACACGAGGTTTCTACGTCTCGGAACAAGGCGAGTTCTCCTTGTCATCCGCTGGCTGTAGCCGCTCATGGCCATATAGTGTCTCATCATCCACCTATCTCTGCTTTCTTTTACATCTCACCCGAGAACCGTCTCTGTATCATCGGCGAGCTGAGACCAAAGTCCAAATTTTTGGGAAACAGCGTATCGACGACGATGGAGGGCGAAAACCGAATAACGCTCTTGGGAATGCCAGACGACGGAGGTCAATCTTGTTCCCCTTTCGTGCCTCACCACTTGTTGATGCTTGATGGTCACACAGAATACGTGGTGACGATGCCTAACTTGTACGCTCGCGGGATCCTGTTCGGTAAGATGGTCCTTGAGCTCGGCGACACTTGTTCTGTCAAGAACGAGAGACACGGTTTATTTTGTGATCTCGAATTCAAGACCAAGGTAAGTTCCCATATACGCATCCCGTCCATCATTGCCTCCCATTCTCGCGTCCCCCTAGGGTTTCTTCTCTGGCACATACAATGCCATCGTAGGACGCGTCCGGAGGCGTACCCTTGATATCGGTGAAGTCTCTGGAAGGTGGAGCCATCTCATGGAATTTAAGAATCTCACGGTGGGTTCCACAGTCTAGATTCTACTCCCTATCGCCACGTTTTTGCTCATCTCTTTCACGTGCATCACCTTTTTATCTTCTTCCCAACAACAGAATGGCACGAAACGTACCCTCTTTGACGTCGCCAAAGACGGATACAGCATTGCCCCAAAGGACGTTTCGCCGGAAGAAGAACAGGAACTGTACGAATCGAGACGGTACGTCATCCCGCATCCCTAACTCCCCGCCACCAACTGACGAAACGATGTGTAGACTATGGCACAACGTGACACAGGCGATCGAAGCCAAGGACATGGAAGCAGCTACCCGTTCCAAAACGGGCGTGGAAGACGCACAACGCGACCTTCGCCGTCGACGTGAGGAAAGCGGGGACGTTTTCGAGCCGAGATTCTTTGAGCTGAGGGAGGGCAAGTGGTGCCCAAAGCTAACGTGAGTCCGTATTTGGGGGGGGGCGGAGCGAACTGTCCGTCATGTCTGAAACTGACGTGTCCCTACCCCATCGTCAGGATTCCACAAGATTCCTCGCAAACAGCAATAAGCATCGTAGAATCTTGGATATGGCACGCTGCATAAACTTTTGCGTCTTTTACGGTTCGGCTAGATTACGATCATATCCCCCCAACAAGCATCCCCGCCTTTATTCCCCCCCCTCTGACGACTCTTTTTTTTTCTTCTGATCTGCCTCAATTAACACACACACCACACCATTCACACAACTAATGCATCCATTTGACTTGTACCTTGTAGCAACAATTGAAGGGTATATAAATGGGCGATGACTTCCAGGGAATTGGGCGAAACATGAGGATGATTGTTGTCGAAAAAGATGTCATGTCAACAACAACGGGTTACCAAGATTCTTCTTCGGTAAAATGAAGCAGTGAGAAAGAGAAAGCCAAACGAAGAAAAAAACTATTAGATCGGGGGGATATAAATTCGATGTAGATTCCCAAAAAAAAATGACGACAAAAAAAAGGCATATGCGTGAATTATCGTACAAGTGTTGCTGCTGCCATCAGCTTGATCTACGACCACCAGCCGTCCTGATCCAGGGTAGGAGCGAGGGAGACGGTGCTGGGCGTAGGGGATGCGACGGAGCGGAACGAGGACGCCGCCGATTGCGGTCTATATGACGGCGTCGGAGCGGCTTTTCTCACAAAAGGTGCGGTAGGGCCCAGATTAGGGTATCGTTTAGTTGGTGCATGCATCGAGTCCCAGACGGATGATTGCGGAGGGGTATCGCTGCGAGGCTGTTCAGCTCCGTTGACACGTCCTACAGGCGTACGTGAGCGGTCGCCACCAAAGACGGTGCTTGCACGCGAGTCTGGACGCGGCGGAGAGGTATTCTTGATGGGTGCAGGTTTGCTGTACGATGGCAAGTCGGTTACGGAGGGCAAGGCCTGGACCTGGGTCTGGGTCTGGTGAAGCTTGACTTTACTAAGCTCGGCTTCCAGACGGGACACCTGAGCTTCGAAGCAAGAAACTTGATCACGGAGTTTATTCTCGCGATCCTGGCGGGATTGGGGGGGATTTCGTCAGTAAAATACATATTAAAACGAAGTAGAGTTTGGGCGCGTTACCTTGATCAGACGATCCTCCGCCTCCTTCTCTTCGAGTTGCAACTTGGCAAACGAATGGTCAGCGTCCAACTGCGCATGCGCCTGCTCGACTTGATCCAACTTGGTCCTCGTCATCTCCAAGTCACCCTCGTACTCCCTCGCACGTCTCTCCCACTCGCTCGCGCGCTGCTGCGCTTGTATGAGGCTCTGTTTCGCAGCGGTCGCCGTGCGCTCGTTATTCGTAACACGTAGTTCCTGGTCGCGTACCCTCTTCTGAAGCGCCGCGTGCTCAGACTCGAGCTGTCGTTGTTGATCGCGGACGCGCCTCAGGTCTCTGAGCTCATCTTCGTCAGCCTGCGACCGGAGGGTGGTAAGAGCCTCGATCTGCTCAGCAACCCTGTGGAGTTCTTCCCAGTGGCTTTGTTGAGCGATGAGAGATTCGTGCTCTTGTTGAAGGAGATCGAGCGACCGAGCGGTGAGCTCTTTCTCGTGCGTTGCCATCTTGACTTGAAGTTGAAGATCGGCGAGCTATAGATTGACCCATTAGACGAGCGTCACACAGAGAGGAAGAGACCAGACACGTACCTGAGTCTTAACAGCCTGCTGTTCAGCAGCCGCTTCCTTGTTCGTTTTCTCGAGCTCAGCGATGCGCTCTTGGTTCGATTGAGCAGCAACATCAGAGGTCTTGAGCCTTGCCAGACTCTGCGAAAGCGCATCCTCAATCTCCGAATTGCGAAGCTCGACAGCGGAGACCTCAGAAGCACGCGTGTTCATCGCCGCTTGCAACACTTCCACCTGAACACGCAGTCTGTCTCGGTCATTCTCAACGTCCTTGAGCCGCTCGCTCAAGTTGTCCTTCTCGACACGGACTTGACCATGGGCTCCGCGTGCTTTCGCAAGCTGCACCTGGAGATCGTTGTTCGTGGTCTTGAGCTTGCGAATCTCCTCGGCATCACATCTGGCAGCGTCACGTGAAACCGCGAACTCAGCGTGAGCGGTCTGCAACACGTTGACAGCGGCAGAAAGGGTGTCGGGAAGGGCGGTGAGACGGTTGCTCAAATCTTGGTGAAGAGATTTGTGCAGTGCCACGAGCTCGTCTTTGTGAGACACAGTAGAATTCTGTCCGTTCGCAATGCCTTCGACGGTTGACTGGAGCAGGCGAAGGGTGGAAATGACAGCTTCACTGGTCTCTGACGATGCCGACGCCGACTCCGATGCCGAAGCAGCCGTGGCAGTCTCGAGAGCATGCTTGAGTTCCTCGAACTGGGAGGGAAGGCTAGACATGAGAGTCGCGAGGTCGGCATGTTTGGAAATAAGAGCTGCATTCTGCGCCGACAGAGATGCTTGCGACTCTGCGAGGTCGTCCAGCTTCGGCACGACGTCCTTGAAGGACTGCAAACCACCAAGCACGTTCTCGGCGACCCTGCCCGAGATCGAATCCACGTTGAACGCCTTGTCACGGTTTGCAAGACGAGCATCCAGACGCTCGACGACGAGATCAGCCACCTGCTCCTTGATCTCATGAGCGTCGATAGGTGCAATGACCCGACGAACTTCAGAGGTGATCTGGGCAATGACCGTATTCGTGTCCAAGGACGTTTGGGTGGGCAGCAGGGGAAGAAGGCTATCCACGATAAGACTAGCTGTTTCGCGCTTGTCTGAGGCGAGGTCGATGAGCTGTGCGATGTTGGGCTTGACAGCCTGACTGAGTCTTGCAGTGAGGAGATCGTAATCAATGGACTCTGGGCGCAAGGCGTTCAGATGAGGATGGAAAGCGGCCAGTATCTCCTCGATGAGCGAGTTGCGTTCGTACTGGTCAGCGAATGGCCGAGAGCGCACGTCAAACTTGGACGAAAGTTGACCAAGCGAGTTGAGCAAGACCTGAAGATTGTGGTTGTTAATCTGCTCGACGATGGAAATGATATCAGCGTTGTTCGACGGCGCGGGAGCCGAGGGTTGTGTCTGTTCGATACGGGAGAGCGTTTCGTTGAGCTCAGTTTGGAGCACCAAGAGGTTTTCTGCGTGCGCTCGTTGCACGACATCACGGATGAGTTCGAGGTCCAATTCGCCACGAGCATCCATCTGACTGTCATCCAACCCTCTCGCCGCCGAGTCTTGAAGTTGCGTGCGGAAGAGAGCAACGACTTCCGCGATCGCGTCCTCCGTTCCCGGACTGATGGAAGCAGCAGCAGCAGTATCGCGAGACTTGGCAAGCTCCGAGCGAATCATCTGGAACTTCTCGTCCAACAATGCTCCAATCTTGTCCTCCAGAGCCTGTGCCTCCAGGCGCTTCGTGAGATTGATGGCGGGTATCGAGACGTTGGAGAGGCTCGAGTTATGCGCGCTGTGCATCGCAGGCAACGACGAACGCCGCTTGATAGCAGGCGTGAAAATATCTGGCGAGTCGAAACTCTCGCGCTTGAGTCCAGGGTCTGTAACAAGACGTGAGCGGGATCTGTTGGCTGACGAGGCGATCGCTGGCATTGCCCAATCGTCGAGAGAAGGACGTGGCGAGTGATCGAAAATTTCTCGGGAGTCGAGTCGCGAGCGGACAGTTCGTCGAGTTTTTTCGTCTCCGACAAGGGCTTTGAATACGCCGGCGGGGACAGTGTTGATTGGAGGCGGGTTCTTGAAGTCCAAAGGAATCGGTGCCCGTTTTGGCCTCGTGACCGCGATGGTCGGAAGAGTCTGTTCGTTATTCTCGGGTTCCGTGGCATCGGTGTCAGGCATCTCGAGGATCTCGAGGTCCAATCCTTTAGGTTCTTCAGTCTGGGGCATTGAAATACTCGGGAACCCAGAGAACGTGAGCGGTTGCAATGGTCCGCCACTGACATGCAAATCCTCCGATCCTGATCTACGTGGCGAGTTGGGCGCAGTGTGGCGGATGCTGCGTGGGGTATCGCCGAAGGCAGGGAATCGGAAGGATGCCATGTTTTCTTTGCCGCTGTCATATTCTTCGTCGTCTGAGACAGAGCTGTGCGAACCACGACGCTGCCTCTTTTCTCTGCCTTGTTGGGCGCGTATCGGCGAAGGCTTGACAGAAGGGACGGGCAGAGGACGCAAAGGCGAGGCAGGGAAGGTAATCTGAGGCACATCGGGAGGAGGACGGAACGTGAATCCAGTCGGCTTGAACTCCTGCGCTGCAGCATTGAGCGGCTTGCCAAACGAGGGCAGGCGAGCATGACCAAACGTAGGCGCTGGTGGGGGAGGTGCACCATCAAAGGATCCCCATGAACCCGACACACGGTTGGTACCGAATACGAACGGCTTCGCATGTGGATTGAGAGTTGCCGAATGCACCGCAAGAGTAGCATGTTGCTCGATAGGAGTGTGCTCCGAGGCAGTGCGGGAGTGTGTTTCTATTGGATCATACGCATTCAACTGAGCGGATGGATCCCTCGAGTGCGGCAGAGGTGGCAAAGGCCGACGTCCTGGCGTCGAAGTCGATGACGGGCCAAGCGTGAAATCCATTGGATCCAAGCCAAGGAACGCTGCTCGTTGTTCGGCGCGCATCCCGTCCTCGCTTGGATTCGAGACCAAGTCATAGTCGCGGCGAACCCGCATGGCAAAGACGTCAGCCGGAGGAGCAGGGAAGTTGGGCAGACGTCTAGGCGTCTCCAGATCATCGTGATCCCTCTGACCAATACGACGTTGCATTCTGCTCTGTCTAGCTCGCTCCTCATCTGATGGATTCGACCACTCCCCGATGCTCTCCTAGCAGGAATGCGTCCATCAGAAGATCGTGGATGGGGGGTCAAGAAACCTACCTCATCGTCCGAGTAGTGCAGGTCCTCGGTTCCGGTCCATTCACCAACAGCGTCCTGGTCCAGATCGTCGATTATCGGGTTGCCCATTGGACTCCGGATTGGCACAATATCATCAAGCAGATCCCCTTCACGAATACCTCCAACGGAATGCAATGACAACGCATGTGATAACCGCGAAACGTGTCTGGAGTGCAATATACTGGGCGGAGCAAGAACAGGAGCTGCCTCCTCAGACTCTGTCAGTGCTACACTTGGAGGTCGAATGAGCTCATCCCCGGTGGCCGGAAGGTTTTGCTCCACGTCTGTCCGAGGTGGCGCCTGCTCTTCTGGCGGCTCTTCCTCCTCTGGTATATCCAGACCAAACCCACGGACAAAGTCCGGTCGGCTGCTTCCGCGACTAATACTGGGGGGAGCCAGAGTCGGAATCGACATCGGTATGCGACCCTGAGGTGCGTGTATTCCACCAATTGGAGACAATAGGCGAATTTCAGCACCGTGGTCAATGCTGTCAGAACCCAGAATGGCACTCGGACCAAATGGATTGAAGGACGCCGTAGGATTGTAGAACGTCGGATTGATCGGAGGCGGTGGGTGTGCGAGCGAGAGACTGTGACCATGTCTATTTTGGAGCCTGTGCGGTACCTGTGGTCCGGGTGAAGGCGTCAAATTGAACCCCGGTTGCGGTGAACTTGTCAACGAATTCGACGCAGAGGCATTCTGGGACTGTTGCAGCTTGTTCAATTTGAAATAGAGTAATGATGGATCTGCTGGGGATGATATCTACAAAAGATTAAGTATGCATGCCTCCATGGCGAACACCTGGACCAGAGACTTACGGAAGCAGCACGAGCATGCGGTGCGTGGATGGTTAGTGAACCACCTCGCTCAACGCCCAGTTTCTCCAACTTTTCTTCAATGGCCTGCTGCTTGAGTGCATCCCATGCAACCTAGAGAAAACATTTCATGACGCGACCACCAAGCCATCAAACACGTGTCCGTACCTTTCCAGGCAAAAACACGTCAACGGTATCAGGTATGTTGTACCGCCAAGTATCTGGAGGGTACGGTTCTGCGGTAGAAATCTCCGGTGGCATTATCACAGGTTCTTCATGGCTCGTCGTGGGCATAGGCGTACGCGCCCATGAAGGCCGCGTGGGAGGTTCGTCTCCCGTACCAGGTATCGTCTCCACTGGCAAATTCACGAGGTTCTTTTTCCCCTTTTGAGCAGGTAATGGTACAGCCGGAGGAAGCGGGCTGTGTCTACGACCAGGTCCACCGAGAGCTGCCTTGGGTGGACCTCCGATACTCATACTAGGTGCCCGTCTGTTCCTAGGAAGGAACGGCTGTCCGAATGGGGGGACTACCATCGGAAAGGCTTGTCCCATGGGTGTAATGGGTATAGCAGTCGGAGGTGGAAAGCCAGGGAAGTGTGGGATGCTCGAATGGACTGAATGATGTTGGTACGCGGGACGACCTGGGGCATTTGGAGGCTGAGGCGGGAAAAAAGGCTGCATAGGTGTTTGCATAGGTGGCGGAGCGATGTGGAATGGCGGTGGGTGGTAGCTCTGCTGAAAAGCGGTTGGGAGAGCGGGTGAAAACATGGGTTGTCTTCCGTCGAAGGGCTGCTGGAAACTGAGCGGTGGAGGAATGTTGAAACGTGGAAGAGGAGGCCCTGCCAGTGGTTGTGAGGCCATTGCGCGCGATTTATGTGGTGAGACCAAGGAGAGACTTGGAGGCTCTGCGCGTTGCACTGTGAGTGGTGTGCAAAAGGAACGTCGACTACTACTAGCTAGTAGACTCGCTAGTAGACTCTAGAAATGTGTTGAATCCGGTGGGGGTATCGAACAAAGCGAGACTCGAACGATGCGCGCCGACGTCGACTCGGACTCGACGAGCAGTCGCTGTCCGCTGAAAGAAAAACTTGACCAGGGACAAGGAAACAAATCAAAGCGGAGGGACAACTAAAACTCGCTTCATTCTCTCCCACGTGTACCCGTCATACATTCGCCAAAAATTGATTCCATTCAGGAACTAGTAGAAATCAGTTCCGAGCGCTCATCTCCTCGTCCTCATCGCTCTCCTCCTTCTTAGAAGCGGGCTTCTTCGCCTTTCCGAAGAAATCAATCACCACTGCCTGTGTCGTTTTCTTCGCGGCCGGTCGATCCGGCTCGAACATACATGTTGTCGCGCGTAGTATTAAAAGTCTCGGCAGGATTTCTGTAAAACTTAGAAATCCAAACAAAATGTTATATGTCTTTTCCTGTCTGAGTCACATCAGGAGTCAGAGACCTTGAAGCAGCGTAGTACAAGATCTGTATCTGTCCGTAGCCTCGCTGCCTCAGTGCAATGCCGATTCAGATTGAAGGCAATTGGTAGCTAATCTCAGTAGCCTGAGGGCAGAACGACTGTCTTCGACTCATCGAGGGTCTGGTTTGGGGAGACTACTAGTAGGTAGCTAGTAAGAGGTCCAAGCAGTGAGTCACGGCCACACGCATACACGACCGACAATTCTCTCCTGCGATGTGACTGAGGAAATAATAACCGGGGCTTGCAATCCTTGGTTCTTTCAATACATGCGACTGGACGTAACGACTCGGGAGACATACATATTGCGGGTGATAATACACGAAGGAAAGGCGGCAGTGAGAGACCATCAATCATACTAGCCAAGCCTTTGCTACTAACGATGCTTCTGGACAGATAACCTACTACGCGATGCCCTTCAGGCTTCAGCTAGCGGTCAAGATCTTCTGTGTTTAAGTCCGGCTTCTCCGTTTTCTTGACCTTCTTCTCGAACGTGATGAGCTCGTAAGCAATCTGAAGATGTCCTTCAAGCTCCAGAGGCCTGGTTGGCGGCAGCCCGTGAAGCAAATTCCTGACATTTGCGACTGCTGTCTTCATTGCATCCTTATCCGTGCGTTGATGCATGGTTCCGTTTGGATCAATCTCTTTTCGGAGCTCGTGACCCTTGTTGATCAGAGCACTAAAAGAATGTGAGTAAGACGAAGGTATCCAGGGCACTAACCCACGTTATTTTGCTTCTCTGCTTCCCCAGTTCTTCGAGGCGTTCGTGACTTGCCGTCGAAAACTGACCCTTCGTCTTATCCCTGAACTCGTGGGCGATAGCAATGATCTTGTCAAGACATGCGACGAGACGGGGTAACGCCCACAGATAGAGGGTACGATACGGACTCCGCCGCCACCGGAGAGCATATACATTCTTCAAACATGCGACGAAGACTACGTTGGTTTGTGCCTTCAGCCCATGACCCATGGCGCGCGCCAGATCGTTGCGGTGTTTGCGATATTTTCGGTAGGCGTGTTGGATCTTCTTCGCAGATGCGATCTCCTCGTCGGTGGGATCATGTGCGCGTACCAAGGTAGGCTCATCCGCCAATGAGGTGTGTTCTTGTGGCTCATCTTGAATCTCATTCGCCAGTTCAGCCTCGGTCGCCTCTTCCGGCTGAATATCTTCTTCCGGGTCCTCAGCAGCCTCCACTTGGGATGCATAACCTCCCTCGGTAATGAAGGTCGGAACATCGGAAGGCAGGTCGGAGCGGGCCGCTATAAACTGAGCAACCAACAACGACGGAATGTCGGCTGGGTTTTCAAAGTGAACGTGCTTGATTCGACGCAGCCGGACGGGAGGGATGGGTGATGTCCTTCGTTTGTGGAGAAGTTGAACTAGGTCCTCAATAACTACATTCGCGTCGTTTTCCACTATAGCCTTCAAGTATCTGTGTTGAGGTGCCAATGTATACCTAGAAGTCGTGTAATTGGAAGGGCACTGGCGAATATGTAGGGCCAACTAACCTTCGATACACATGATTGGCTCTCTGTGTAGGTCCAGCCGTCTGCAAGGAATGGAGAATGTTCTCGACCTTCGCACGAACACGGGGATTGGTTACATTGTACGACACTATCAATTCTTGTCAACAGTTGATCATAGTGGTGAAAAATCTTAAGCGACGCACAGAGACAGATTGTCCTGCAGCTGTTGATAGTTACCGTTAGCTGCTAGCAATCTATGTAAAGGAGAAAGAAACCAACATCCTCGAGGTGAAAACGTTGCACAGGATTGGTGTTAGCTTGGTGTGCGACAACGTATATATCCCTTGTACTTCTTGGATTAGATCGTTGACTCGCAGCGATAGAGAATGCGCTCACTACCAGCCCCGTTTGATTGCAACTGAAGCAATTGATCGCATACACATGCGAGTAGGTCCAAGACGAGGTCGATCTTGATTTCCTTCTTGGTAGAAAAATCTCCGTACGAAAGCCAGCCGCGCGGAAGCACAAGACCGTCAAGTGGTGGATTGAACGAAAGACGCCATGAGACCGCGATCTTGGCGACAACTGCTTCTAAGCAATCGCAGAATACAGACATATTCACGATGAGATGGAATTTGAGGATGTGTCTGTAGGAAGGTCAATACACCGCCGTCCTCATGTGTGGCGGTTTGATACTCGCCGTAGGAATAGTAAGCCTGACGAAATGCTCGTTGGCAGGTCGCCATGGAAGAGGGCAACTACGCCATCGAATAGATAACGACCATCATCTGGGTAGGTAAACTCTCGAAGCTTGTTGTGACGAGTGATGAAAGGAGCTTGATTGATGCATCTGAGAGCACTAGAATTATCAAAAGCGAAGAGGAGATTCGTCAATTTCAGCAGGGTTGTCAAAAAGTCCTGGCGATTATGGGTCGGATCGAGATCGTAGAGAGCGTCCCGAACCCAATGTTTCATGACAGCCATGCCTTCCTTACCACCGGGCATCATCGAAAAGTCAAGGTTAGCGATTGAACCTTGAACATGGAAGTCGGGGTTGAGGGCCTCATAAAGAGAGTTGATCCAGGTAACGACACTGGATAAATGTGAATCCGCAGCACGACCCCAAATCGTCGGGATGACATACTATTCTCGCCTAACATGATGTGGGTTTGCTGAGAACATCATTTGAAGGATGGAGAGCTGTTGCAGATGAACAGCAATCCGAATGTTGTATTTCTTCGCATCTAGAGCTGCGAGATTGACGTGATCCGAGGGGCATCCAAAACGATTGCATTGTCCGCTGATGATGAACGTCAAACATCGCGAGAAGACCACCGCTTGACGGCAGCGCTTGTTCTCCTCAATGACTCGCTCGCGAAGGTGTTGTGCCAGGTACTTCTGCAGGGCACGTACCATGTCGTGCTTGGAAAGCGTCAACCTGGGACCATGGTGTTCGCTTGTTGCGGACTTGTGAAGGGAGGAACCGAGCTCCGTGCCGTACTCGGTGTTGGATACCTCCGTGATGCAGAATAGTCGTTTGATTGAATTGCTGCCGAGGGGATCGGGATTTGAGATGACTTGATAGATAAGTCGAGTGTAATGTCGGAATTTGGTAAGGAAGAGGAGCATCCCTTCGAGGTTGTAGGACTTGAGTACTGGCAAGCGATTGAATACATGATCGAGAGCAAGTAAAGCTGACGCATTTCGACCGTTCTTGATGAAAGTCTCTGCCAAGCTCTCCAATCGGGTTTGATCTGCTTGCGCAATAGCATGGAACATAGAGACCTAAAGAAGTGGATTAGCAAGCTCTCTTGACTATTTGCCTCTGAGGACCCACCTCGTCACGATCTAGCGGATCCAAAAGGCCATCGGGCAGTTCACCAGCCAATGCAAGAAGTTGAACAACCTCTTGGTTAGCTGCAACATCCTTCGATGGGATGCCAAACGAGCATCGACGCCATAATTCCGAAAGGACGGTTTCACTAGCTCGCTTCGCAGCGTCGCGGGAGCCCTTTGCCTTCAAAAAGTTCTTGATAGCATCTAGCGGTCGGTTCTCTGCCAAGTGTAACTCGGCGGCCTCGAAGAATTTCCCGTCGGACTCCAACATCGAGGCACGAGCAACGTCAAGGTCATACTCCTCCAGGAACTTAAACTTCTCCTCAACGGACGGGAACAACGGTAGGGGAGGGCTAGTAGCTCGAATATGTCAACACTGAAGCCAATGTGGATCGCAGAGCACATACCTGGGACCATCGGGCTGGCTGCAGTAGAATAATCGACACACTGTGTACAGCTCCTCTGAAGACTCTGCGGAGATCTTTGAAGAATACTTGTCGAGGACTTCGAGCGTCTTGCCGAAGAGCCCCGCTTTCCTGTATCGCCGTGCGGCCAGGTCATACTCTTGAGCGGAAAGGTAACGAAGGGCAGCCTTCCTGTCGTTTGCGCCCCGGACATAACAATCTGCAGCATTTCGGTAATATTGAAGCTTCTCCTTGCCCATCGGTGCGCCGTCCCCACTCGCCGTGAATGCATCCGCAGCTGTGAGAAAAGCTTCTTGTTGGACTTTTGGAGGTGCGACACCGACTTTTGCACGGGCGAGTTCTCGAAGGTGGAAGGCCTGGCAAATAGCAACCATCCGAGGCAACAAGGCCCTCTCAAAACAATGCATTGCTTGTGGGTACCTCTTGTGCTTGAAGAGGTTGTTTCCGAACGATTCCCATTCCGCAGGCATCGAGGAAACTACCAGGTGAGGTGCATCCGTTCCCGGTGTACAATTTTGGATTTGATTGCGTGCGGTCCAAATCATCTGCAATTGGGTGAGTATGATACGTCCGAGAGAACGAGCAGTCCTTATTTACCCGCATAGGTTCGCATTTTTCCGACTTGTCGAAGATCCACAAGTTCTGTCTCGCTCGAGTGATTCCGACATACAACGACTTCAACTGTGAACATCATGAATATTGTGAGTAGTTGGTACACAACTAAACAGGATTTGGAGAGTCAGCACACCTCGCTGCATACTCCGGCAAAGCGTCCTTCATCCCGTTCAAAAGATGGCACATATAGTTTGGACAGGTCTTGACCATTGACTTCGCCATTCGTATGATTTAGCAGTACCCGCCAACGCGAGAGATCAATAGTAGAGTCTTCGAAAAAATTGTAAAGAAGGACCTGTAACCAGAGGTGAGTCGGGATGACTGAAACATAAACCCGGACCACCTGCATCATTGAATTCAAGACCCTTGCTCTCGTAGAGTGTCCTATTGGATGAATGAGTGTACAGGCAGGCCAAAGAAATAATCTCGTCATACATGATTACAATGTCTCCAAGTTCGTTTCGTAGCCTCTTGGCAGCTTCATTGTCTCGTACGAGGATACCTACAGGTGAAGCTAGCATCACAGAGGATGGCTCGGCCTTGACAATACTTACATTGCTCAGCCCCAAGTTCGATGCGACCCCCGCTTCATGGCAAAAAGTCACAGACAGTCAACAGACAACAAAAAATCACGAACGGTGCACCAAACGAGAATTGTTCGTATCCGACTGCGTCTTGGTTCCATTCACGGACGAACACTGGCTTCGGCCCATCGACGACACCATGCTCAGGCTGAAGGCTATCGATCGCGTCTGGCCAAAAGCGTGTGATACGTTCAATAACGGTATGTGCGCAGTTGACAATGCCACGATGAGAACGGTAATTGATGGCTAGCTGGAAAGCCTCTGGATCGGAGACCGAGCGCTTTTGGATGACGTGCATATTTTGATCTTGCTGAAGAACGAAATTCTGCTCAGTAACCTCGATCTGGATTAACAAATGTTTCACTACCTCGATGCGGTACAGGAAGGCCTTCAGGTCGTTGAATCTAAATGAGCTCCCTGCTGAGATGGTCTGTGCGGTGTCTCCTGCCCAAAAGAGTCCTTCGGGATTTTGACAGATGAGCCTCAAGACTACCATTAAATGTTAGATTGTGAAACCCAGTAAGAGTACTACAGGATAGGCACCAAGAGTGTCAATCAGCAAGTTGTCCTGCGCCTCGTCGACATAGCTAGATTGGCACCTGGTCAACTACAGAACATCAATCAATCGAGCGACGTACAGAAAATCGATCTTTTGGCCTTGAAACTGAGATTCACCAAGTAGCATTCGGAGTATTGCGTGAGTTCGGTCAGCGATATCGTGATGTCGATGTTCTTTCTTCATTTTGCAGTACGCTTCAAAGATGGCGTAAACTACTTCTCTTTGATTAGCAAATGTCGGGTTGGAGCGTGCGGGAAGGTTGATATAGGTGTCCCTGTCGAGGTGTCCGTCAGGACACGAGAGTGACCTTTCAGACCCCTTGATGATGCCTGCAAGAGGCTCGAGTGAGTTCACTTCATGTAGAATTGTCACGCACCAATCATCTCTGAAAATACAAGCCAGGGTTCTACAATAGAATCGTTCGCTCAGAACAGGTTGTTGGATTATGAGATCTGGTCACTCACCGAGACCCTTCCTCAACCACTGAGGGAAGTGAGGCCAATATGTGCGTGCAAAGACGTCGTATGTCACACAGGACTCTTGTGCTTTGATGTCGTCGGTATCAGTGAAGTATCTGGCAGCATGTTGCGCCTTGGGGTCGTCGCTGCTGAAGACATCGGCTGCAATCATTTTCGCAAGCTAATATCGGGAGAGTGAGCCCATGTAACCATCGCCCGAGAAAAACTTCCACCTTATCGAAAGTGACGAACAACGGAAAGTGGCTCTCGTCCAGCGCACTGAACTTCTGCGGAATTCCAAGCTGATCTTCAGGGACATCGTCAACATCGACCAAGCCTGATTCTTGGTTCTTGGCTTGCACCCGTTTGAGTTCTTCGAGGGTATACCCAGCCAATGCAAACGACTCGAGCAGACTCGTGAAATATTCTTCGACCTTCATTGCAAGGTGACGAGACTTCGTTACAAAGATTTGACGTGGCTTGGGCATATCAATTTGCATCTCCCATGTGCGTTGGATGCCGAGCATCTTGACCATCATCGTGGTCGTTTTGCTGCGGTCGGCATAAGCGGAGGGTATTTCACATAGTTGGAGAATGATCATACCCCGTGCCACTTCGTCCAAGCACATAGCAGGAAGTCCTACACTCCGTGATCCTGTGTTCTTGAGGGCTGTGTGGATTATTAGCCTCGACCGTTGACGGTGCATCTGTAACACCCACGTCAACTCAAAGACTTGTTGGATATTTTGATTTACGATCAAGCCTGAGGCAGTCAATGAAAATGTGTGAACACTGGACACCAAAATGTACTTACTGTGCAAAAATACCTGTGAAGTATATCAGCACTTTTATTCCAACAGAGTAGAGGACATGCCTGTGAAAACGTGGTATATTTTTCTAGGCTGGATAGGGGAACGTCAAGCGGTCAACAGTGTGGAGCAGTAGGAGATTGCGTACACGAGCAGAGAATGCAGCTGAGGAAAATGGTGAGTGATAGTCTAGAAAGGGAATAGTATGAACTTACCTCTCTCATTTCGTCATCCGATAGGACGAGAGGTGCTGATTGCATATCATTTTGGAGGGTTTCCATCTGGAAGCAGGCAGGAGGATATATCTCGCCACCTCTCTTCATAGGAGGACTTCGGAATATGCACCTGTTGAATCAACAACCGAGTAAGCTCGTTTCGCGACCCTAGTGAAAAACCCTTGCCGTCGACGATATTCTGTGCCTTTGCCCGTGAGATGCTGCCCTATCACATCCCAGATGCGATTCACTCCTGTATGGGTGTATATGCCATATATTCGGATCACTAGAGCGATGTGTCAGCTTCCGTGAACCTACCAGAAGAATATAATACCTTGTCGATCAACCTAGGGATACTCCTATCAGAATAAGTTGTTACAGGAAAGTTCCGAGCGTGAACACACTTCACCATCATGGTCGGGAACGACATCGATTTGGTACTGTTCGAGAACTGAGCAACTGTTGGGTTGGATGGCAGTGGAAACGTACTATAAGGTGAAGGTCTTGCACTTTTGCCTCGAAGATGGGCACGCCAAAGATAGTATTGAGGCGCCTTTGGTTGTCGTCCGAAAAACGTCCGTTGGAAAGTTGCCTGTCAATACTGTTAGCGTGTTCGACCGCAGCGAATGTTCTACCTACTTTATCTTTCTTATGACAGTGACACATTTTCTCTTGTCCTTTGTCACTAGTTCACGGAGCTTTTTTGTGACACTGGTATTGATGAGAATACGCCATTCCCCGAAGCGATCTGCGTTGTTGAAATACAGCGCAGCTTTCGTGGGTTGGACCACCGGGTACGCAGGTGGCGTCGACTCTTCGACCTCGATGTCCTTTTTGGAGTTCTCCGGAGCAGCAGGTTGAGGATTCCTTTCGTTGGTCGTCGATAAATAGGCGTCTTTAATCGGCTGTGCGAGCAATGGTTGCCGAAGAAGCTCGAGATAAAACTAGCAAGGTGTAGAATTACAAATGGACAAAGTAGACTGAAGACGTACGTTCAAGACCTTCCTGAGGTCGACCACGATTTCTTGCGCTAGCTGAGTAGCCTCGATATTGTTTACAGGGACCTTGGCGCCGAGCTGAATGAAAGGAGTGACATCGATGGTAGGACCATTGTTCTTAGGCTTTTGTTTTTCTTGTTTCTGGTTATGCACGGCGAACCCGGTGGTTTTCTCCGGTTCCTCCGTAGCGGCTGTGATATAATCTGGGGAAGCATACGTAGAATCTGGAGAACATAGTATGAATAAAACGGGGAAAACATCCTCCACATAAAATGTGTACTGCCCAATCTGGCGAGCACTCTCAGGCGAGAACAAATCGGGAGGGAGGGAGAAAATAACCGAAGAAAGTGTGCGAAGTAAGGGACTCGCGGATGATGAAAGGAAAAGGGTTGGCTTGGACGGGTATGCAGTTAGGATTCTGAGCGCAAACCATTCCGCCCTCCACCAAACTAGTCGTTCATTGGTCGCCCATGGGTCAGCGACTGCCCAATGAAAAGACGAGAGCAGACTCACCTGACATTATGTACTCAAAGAGATAAGGAACAGAACACAAGTCCCGAATTACCAGGTCCAGTGGTGGGTCTGGTCCTGTTAAACGGGACTCGAGGGTCCTCAAAGCCTTGTGGAGACCTTCGCTGTCAGCAAGATTGCTGGCAGCGAAGGTGTGGGGGTCGAGGACAGACATTTTGAAGTCACTCATTGTCGTAGAGTGTGCCAGCGTCAAGCAAGACGAGTGGGTACAAGGAGCGGTTGACTCACAACGCCCCCTTTTAAACATGGGCCACGGCGCAACGAACGAGCTTCTGATAAGAAGCGGCGCAAAGTCTGGTGATCATTCGGTGAGAGAAAGTCCTCGTGTTCCTAGGAAAGGGTCAGGTGGACCCACGAAGATTACAACTCGAGTCTCGAACAGTCCGAACGCTCGAGCAACCAGAACGAACAGAGCCGCTCTCCGATTTGAGTTCGATACCTGGCCATGGTGGACATCTGTGGTTTTTTTCTCTCGGTTGCTTTGGTTTCTTTTCGATCATTGTCTCGTATCTCGCTGACTTGATTGAAGCTTTGAAGGAAGAGACTCTTTCGGAATTATGTAATCACTTCTGGCTCATCCGATTCGTCTGAGGCGTAATACGGGGACAAGGAACAAATTAAATGGGGCACAAACTCGATCGTCAAAGGTTGCTTTCATTTTGGAACAAACATCAGTCCAGGCTGGCATGAAAAAGATATCATAAGTTACAGAAAGCGAGGTGCAAGACGTGTAGGGTATACTTGTACACGAGAAAGGAATGGAGAAATTGCTCAACCTTCGTACATGTCATCGTCGTTATCGCCGTCAGAGTCCGACTCGATCTCGATGTACTTCTTCGCCTTCCCCCTCGCAGCCCGCGCCGGCGCGTTAGGTCGCACTTCTGCAACGTCGCTCATCTCCTCCTCAACGTCGCTCTCCTCCTTCGTCTTCTTAGACGCGGGCTTCTTCGCAGCCGCAGGTTTACTCGCAGAAGCTTTCCGCACTGTGGCTTTCTTCGGCGCATCGGAAGGTCCAGCCTTTCCGAAGAAATCGGTCACCGCTGCCTGTGACGTCTTCGTCTTCTTCGTGGCTGGTCGAACATACATCTCATCGTCGCTGTCATCATCATCCGCGGATCTTGTGACGGATCATCAGAAATCACTGTCCAACACGAAACCAGAGTGTAACGTACGACTTTCGCTTAGGTGCCTCCTCAGCTTTAGCTTTCCCCTTGTCACTCGTCTTGATAGCGGGTGAATCAAACATCTCGATGTCCGAATCAGAATCGACCTTCAATGGCTTCTTCGCTGCAGCCTTCTTCTTCACTGGTGCCTCCGAAACATTCACGTCCGACTCGGACTCTGCCTTTGTCGCTGCCTTTGTCGCTGCCTTCTTCGCTGGCGCTTTCTTGGGTGCAGGTGCAGGCTTCTCGTCGTCCTCTACTTTCGGTCGCGGCTCTGCTTTCTTCTTAGCCGCAGTCTTGGTCGGCTTGAAGTCGTCTTCCGACTCGTCCGAGCCGAATCCTTTACGTCCACCCAACGATTTTCGATGTTTGAGCGTAGCTTGCTTCTTCTTGATCTTCTTGCCGTTCGCATCGAGGAGCGTCTTGTTATCAAAGTCTTGGCAGGATTTCTGTAAAAGCGTGATGTCAGATGCACTGCGAAGAAACGCAAATCAAACGCGAACGCACATCCCACTCCTTCAAGAAGTTATCTAGATCGTCGTTCCAGAGCGAAATAGGAGTGCGCTCAAGCAACACAAGGAGTTCTGCCTCCTTGTCCGCGGCTTGTTGCAACAGTTTCTCGATCTAGGTCACAAAGGATCAGAGGAATCCCAATTGAACGGAGCGAGTAACCAAGAGCATACCTTTTCCTTGGTCAAGCTCCAAATAGGCATACCCAACAGGTAATCATAGTCCGTCGCACCGGGAGCACCGTCCGCTTCTTCCTCATCCCCGTCTTGGTTGACGACATCCTCGGTCTCTCCCGAGGCCTTGGCTTTAGAGACCTTGGGGAATGGCCGGAACTTCAGCTTGCGCAGCTCAGCCATGATGTCAACCTTCTTCCTATTGGATACGACCAGCTCCCTGTCGATTATCATCTTGACGAAACGCGCTTGGTTCGACAGTTTCTCGAACTGCAGCTGAAGCTCGTTGGCCATATGATCCTACATTTCTTCATCTGAGCGAATTCTCTAAACCATCCACACTCCTCGAACGTACCTTTCGTTTCTGATAGGACGCCAGACGCTTCGGGTAGAATTCTTCAATCATCTCCTCGGGCGACGAGTACCTCTGGATCTTGCCCTCATAGTTGAAACAGATCATGTTGCTTGTATTGATCTTGCTCGTCAGCTTGAAGAACTCGACCAGACCTTGCTCCTCCGCCTTCTCGAGATCCTTCTCAGACATCGTAATGACAAAGTGGACATTGACGTTATCGTGGTGTTCTTTGTAGTCCTGCGCATCATCATGACTCAACTAAACCTCGGAAACGCTAGCAAGAGACACGGTACCTTGATGACACCTTCTCCTTTCTCGCCAATCATGGCCTCGAGTTCAGCCTTGTACGACTGCGTCCACTTGTGGATGGGCAACTCGGTGATCTCAACGGTCGTACTATTGATCTTGGTTGCGGCACCGATAACGTCGTACTTGTGGTCCCCGACTTTCTTTATAGTGCCCTTGAAACCGCGCCACCAAGGGAGCATAGGAACTATCTCTTCCCCAGCCATCAACCGCCGCAGGTTAGCGACAATGTCCTCGGGGTTATAGCAAGGAACAGTGGTGCTCCAACCTTGTCACCGGGGTTTAGCAACCAGGCATGACAAAGGTTCATGAACGGATTGTCCCTTACCTGTACCAATACCTTCGGCGCCGTTGACCAGTACCATGGGAATGATAGGCATATAGTACTCTGGTTCAATCCAGTCATTGTCTTCCTTCAGATACGTCAACAACGGGTCATCGGCAGGGTTGAACAGGGTCCTCGTCAGAGGCGACAGCTCGGTGAAGATATACCTAGCCGAGGCATGGTCCTTGCCACCAATATCACGCGTACCGTACTGACCGTTGGGCATCAGGAGGTTCAAGTTGTTCGATCCAACGTAATCCTGGGCAAGGTTGACGATCGTCATCGTCAACGAAGCTTCACCGTGGTGGTAGGCAGCAACTTCGGAGATATAACCGACGAGCTGAGCAACTTTGATTTCTTTCTTGAGTTTGCGCTTGAAGCAACCCCAGATAACCTTTCGTTGACCTGGCTTGAGACCGTCGGCCATCGATGGTATTGACCGAATGTTGTCAGCCATCGAGAACAGGATCAGCTCTTTGTTGATGAAGTCTGAGAAGGGGATCTCGTCGATATCATGGTCGAGGTACGTCCCCGGCTACGATGCATAAGACTCTGCGAGCGTTTGGTGATTTCTCGCTCACCTTGAACTGACGAAGCCATTCCTTCCGTTCATCGGCTTTCTTCTTACTGAATGCGAGTTCGATAAGTTCCTTGTCGCCATCTTGGGTAGACGCGAACGGGATCATGTGCTTCTTCATATTACCGAAGTAGTATCGAGCGTCGGCATCACTGCTCGTTCCGAGACCCTGTCGTATTCTCCGATGAACAACAGGCAGAGATGATTCGCCACAGGTCGAGACGAACCTTGAAATACTTCGAGTCCCATTTATGTGCGTCTGCCGTTCTCTCGAGCCACTGTTCATATTCCGGGATCGTGAAGAAATCGATTCGTTGCTTTCCCTTCGTTACCCGCACAATAGGTGTGACGAACTCTACCAGGAAATTGGAAATTTTGAGCAACGAGGGATAGAAATGGTCCAAGAAGTTGATAAGAAGTCCTTTGATGTGGGAACCATCGTGATCCTACAGCATGGTACGATGGTCAGCTTCCATGCGGCTTCAAAAATGAAAATGTCTACCTGATCGGTCATAATCATTAGTCGTCCGTATCGTAGACTTCTGACATCCGTATACTCCTTATTGTGCTGCAAACCCATGATCTTCTTTATGTTTTGGATCTCTTCGTTCTTCATAATCTGGTCATGTTTGGCTTCCCGTACATTGAGCAGTTTTCCCCGCAGAGGGAAGACCCCGAAGTTATCGCGTCCGACGACACCAAGACCAGCGACTGCCAGGGCCTTGGCAGAGTCTCCTTCCGTCAAGATTA
This sequence comes from Chalciporus piperatus, assembly GCA_038093975.1. Lineage (NCBI taxonomy): Eukaryota > Fungi > Basidiomycota > Agaricomycetes > Boletales > Boletaceae > Chalciporus > Chalciporus piperatus. The sequence continues at coordinate 75,197 of JBBPTG010000096.1, forward strand.
GAGTACACTTGTCGGCGTTCCTTGTTCCTGCATTGTTGGCATCCGAGAGCTTGGTAACACCGGTAAGACTATTGGGAGATCAGAGATGAAGCAGATAATGAGTTCAGAGTACTCGCCGACTGCGCTTTGCCCCATCCGTCTTCTTGATCTGCTGGTCTGCCTTGAACTTCGCCCAGTTGAGCACGTTATCGATGATAGATGTCTTGCAAACTAGTGGGATTGTCAGGTTTTTTGGTATACAGGAACCGTCATTCCGACTGGCCTTTTTTCATGAAGTCCTCGGACAAAGAGGGCTTCCCACCACCAAACTTGGATGAGAGCAGGGTCAGCGTCTCTTTTGTCTGACTATCGAAGGTAGGGTTCTCGATGAGAGCGTTCACGAAAATCCACATATGATTCTTGATCTGAGCAGGCTTGACCTTCGCACCCTTGTTCTTCTTCTCTATGGCGGCAATGAGATTTTTCGCGACCTGGTCGGCTATAAGGGCGACATGGGTGCCTCCTTTAGTCGTCGCAATGGAGTTTGCGAACGAGACCTGTTGGAAATTACCCTCCGAGACAGCGAAACCGACTTCCCATCGTGGATTAATTTGCTCGTAGATCACAGTGGGTTTCGTCTGTGCAGCACCTCCCGAAGCCGCAGCCGCCTCGGCAGCGGCAGATTCGAGATACATTTCAACGTAATGTTTGAAGTTCTTGATCTTCAAGCGTTCGTCGTTGAGATAGACCTTGACATCCTTGATCGTTCCAGCCATATCGTAGACACGCCGCTTGAGAAGTGACAGAGTGTCCTCATCGATACGTTCCATGCCGAAGCGTGCGAGGTCTGGCCTGAACGTGACCCTGGTATACTCCTCCCCCTTGCCATTCTTCGTGATGTTGGCTTTTCCACATATGCTCATGTTGTTCTTCCATGTCTGCTTGTACTTTTGACTCGTATTCTTGTCAGCAGTATCGATTGTGAATTCGTGCGAGTAAATGTTGGCGAGCTTTGCGCCGTAACCGTTTCGACCACCGGTCAGTTTCTTTTCGTCGTCGTCGTAGTTGGAAGATGACAAGAGGTGTCCGAAGATAAGCTCGGGAATGTACATTTTCTCTTTGCTGTGCATCTCGATGGGTATACCGCGTCCATTGTTGTAGACAGATATTGTTCCTTCGTCTACGTCAACGTTGACTTTGAGCGTGTCCATATTGATATCATTAATCTCAAAAAGCGTGAGTTAGATTCAACAGCACCGGAGTAATGTCGATACCTTGTTATCCGCGGCGTTGACGAGAATTTCATCCACGATCTTGAAGAAACCAGGGACATACTTGACTTCGCGATGCACCAAGCGTTTGGAATCTGAGTCATATGTCCACATCTGCTCAGTGATGGTTTCCACGCTTCCAATGTATGAATCGGGCCGTTTGAGGATATGCTCGAGTTGTGTGAGCTGGTTCCACGCGGTTGTAAGGAGGTAAGAAATCACAGCAGGACAAGCGAAGAACGCGCACCTTTGTGTAAGTTTCTGATGCAGTCTTCTTCTTGCCTTTGGACGGCTGAGCTACGGCGGGTGCTGGGGGCTCGTCATCGGAGTCGGGGCTGTCGCGACCAACATCCACATCACTCTCCTCTGCGTTATCGTCCTTTGCGGCGAGTACTTTCTTCTTCGGTGCTGCTTTAGCTTTCGGCGCAGCTTTGGTAGCTTTTGAAGTGGGTTTCGCCGCAGCCTTCTTTGCTGGAGCCTTGGTCTAGGGTGGCGCATGAGCCGTGTCAGAACCGCAATAAAACACGATGTCGCTCACGGTCTTCTTGGCTGGTGGCGAGTAGACCTCGCTCTCGCTCTCACTCCCTGAGATGTTGTTGAGGTCGAAATTCTCGGCTTCAGACGAGCTCATCGTCGCACGTCGCGTCGCGTTGACCTGGTGGTTGCCCGTTGCACTCCGAGAGAGTCAGACGCGTCCCAATACCATACACGTGACTTGTTTACTTCGGGATTTGCCGATCTCATGTCGGGCACACGAGCCGAATGTCAGTTGTAATTCTGGTCGACGTCGTAAATTAGACGGAAGAGCGACACACGCGGTACAAGGCACTGGCCCACGGGCTGACAGTTAGATATGCCATTGGCGGAGCAAATGTCACTGGGATGCGCGATTACCCTTTGTAGCCTTTGGCTAATAAGGAACGCAAGCTAACGCAAGCCGTCGCGAGGTGATCAAATGACGGGAACTGTCTTCCTGGTGGCAGGAATCATCCGTTTCTCGGATTATTCATAACCAATAGCGATTTTTGCCCACCACTATCTCCGCGGTGCACACGGTCAGTAAAATCTACCGCGTCGGAGCTGAAACACTTCCCAGAGCCCTATATAACCCTCGACCTGAGCAGGTTCACAATTCCTCAGAACACTATCCAACAGATGGGAATTTTTGTACGCTTGTACCTACGCCTTTGTCCGTCTCTCTTCATCGTGATGGGCTATCTTCCGTCTGACCTGTTAATTTGCAGTCTGCTCGCCTCCTCAGGTAACCCACCCATAAACGCATAACTTTGAAACGCAAAGGTAGGTGTTGGCAACGTTTGTTACACCCGGCCGACGACCTCGTGTTGATCTTGAAATTTGTATAAGCCCCAAACGGAAACAGCCATGCGATTCTCGTTAAACGAGTCGTTTGATACCATCCTTGCGTCGAGATTCATTCCTGCCCGTTTCAGGTCAGTCACGGATCCGGATAAGCACGGCCCGGACATAGCCAAGTCTGCAACAGAGACAAAGGAGGCCGAGCTCACCGCCAAACTTGCTCGGTTTGCGCGTGCCCCTGTCTCTGAGATCTTCCGGTAGGCATCCGGGATACGTGCTTTATCGTGTATCTGAATGTTCCTCCAGGCTCGAGCCTACATGGAATCCGGATGGATTATCGGAGGAAACAGCGGCAGAGATCCTCAATACTCATGGGTTGAACATACCAGTCAACGAACGCCCTCTGGCTGCACTGTCGATCCTGTGGACTGCTCTTTGGAACCCCTTCAATATACTCCTGGTGATTCTTGCCGTGATCAATATCGCGACGGACTCTGTGCCAACGTTCGTAGTCATGATTGCCATGGTTTTTGCTTCCAGTTCGTTGAGGTATTTGTCCTTCTTGCTTTCCCAATCAAAGTGTTGAAAATCCCTCTATCGCAGGTATTGGCAAGAGATGAAGTCTATGGTACAAGCACTCAAGTTGGTCCGGTCCATCGTGACTCGTGTTCGCGTGATTCGTCGCGTCAACTCTGTTCCTCAAGAGATTGAGATCGACCTGAGGCACATCGTTCCTGGAGATGTCGTCGCTGTCGCTAGTAAGTTCTCTTTTTCTCGCAACATGCCTGTCCACATGACGCTTTGGAATATAGGTGGAGATGTGTTCCCCGGAGATTGTGTTGTCATATCTTCTGAAGCCTTGGCCATTACCCAGGCTTCACTCACCGGAGAAATATTGCCAATTGACAAGGTCGTCCGTCGCACTCCCCTGGACGAGTCCGAGCCATTCCATCTCTTGGACAATGATAACGTTTGTTTGGCTGGAACGTCCGTTGCAGCTGGAAATGGACGCGCGATCGTCATCTCCACCGCAAAAGATACATACATGGCTGCTATTGCCGAGGAGCTCAACAGGAAACGGCCAGAGAACGCCATCCAGCTGGGCATCAGGAAAGTCAGCTATGTCCTCATGGCTTTCATGGCTGTAAGTTCGAGACTATTTATCTTTTCCGGCCAACTTATGCTTACATCTCATCAAAGGTTATGGCTCCGGCCGTCTTTATTGTCCAAGGCGCTGTCAGTAAGGATTGGAAAGGTGCTGTCATGTTCGCCATCGCAGTCGCAGTTGGTATTACACCAGAGATGCTTCCGATGATTGTCGTAAGTGCGATCCTGTTCTGTTCCCGCCATCGATCATTTACATTTCACAGTCATCTAACCTGGCTTTGTCGGCCGTTCGCATTGCCAGACAAAAGGTCATCGTAAAGCGCTTCGATGCGATCCAGAACTTGGGTGCAGTCAGCGTTCTGTGCTCAGACAAGACTGGCACGTTGACCGCTGACCTCGTCCGTGTTGCGAAATCGGTCAACTCCCTGGGCGAACTCTCGGACTTCCCTGTAAAGCTGTCTTACATCAACTCAACGCTGCAGACAGGATCTCGCAGCCCCATTGACCGTGCTATCTTGGACTACGTTGGCGAGAACGAGAAAGCGTCTCTTGGAGATGGGCTTCAGGAGGAATGGTCCAAACTCGGCGAGGTTCCTTTCGATTCCACGCGTCGCATGCTCTCCATCCTCGCTTACCGCCCCTCTGCGGGAGACGGAGAGGCACTCTTCATTACCAAGGGTGCCGTGGAGGAAGTCCTCGAGCGTTGCGTTGCTGTGTGGAACTATGAAACGCCGGCGCAGTCTATCGCCGACTTGAAATTCGACGCCTCTTCTTCGTCCGCGTTGACCGAGGCCGATCGTCTTCAGATCCTTGACTCCGCCAAGCGACTCAACGAAGATGGCTTCCGGTTGATCGCCGTGGCCTGCCGCGGAGTTTCCTCCAAACTACGTAGCATCTCTGTCGAGGACGAGGAAGAGTTGATCTTCGTCGGATTTGTGGCTCTGCTGGATCCCTTGAAGCCGGACGCTGCTGAGGCCATCCAGGAGCTTGGTCGTCTTCATGTACAGGTAACGTCTTTCGTTGAGGGCGTACGATCTAGGAAACTGATTACACCTCGCAGGTCCGCATTCTCACTGGCGATGCCCCGGCTGTCGCTGCCAAAGTCGCCCGTGACCTCGGACTTTTCAATCCTACCAACCTTACCCAACTATCCCGTGGCAGGTCCCCCAAAGACGAAGAAGCAGCCTATGAGACTGCTTCTGCATGTGTCAACGAATCCAGCTTGATCGTGACTGGACCTCAGCTCGCTGAACTTGCCAAAGATCGCGAGCTACTGAACGAGACGATCGAGCGTGCTGTCATATTCGCCAAGTTGTCGCCTTATCAGAAACTCGAGGTGGTCAAGGCTCTGCGGGCTGGGGGTAACGGACGAGCCGTTGCGTTCCTAGGCGATGGTGTCAATGATGCATTGGCCATCCGTGGTGCTGACGTTGGTATTTCTGTGGATTCTGGAACGGAGATTGCCAAGGAAGCAGCGGACGTCATTCTTCTGGAGAAAAGTCTTGGTGTTGTCGCGCGTGGTGTGGTCGAAGGCAGAATCACGTATGTTCTCTCATCTTGCGCTGTCCGGCTGTCCTGCTCACGCTGGTGGAAAGGCTTTTGAACACTGTCAAGTATATCAAGATGGCTTGCTCGTCGAACTTTGGCAATGTCTTCTCTGTCCTGGGTACGTTTTATATATAGGTTGTTCGGTACCTAGCTAACGCGACATTTTTAGTCGCTTCTGCTTGGCTGCCTTACCAGCCAATGCTTCCGTTGCAGCTGCTTGTCCAGAACTTGCTCTATGACTTCTCTCAGGGGTCCATCCCATGGTATGTGCCTTGTTCTTTCTTGTATGGATGAGGAGCTTAAACTCGTCAACAACAGGGACAATGTTGATCCCGAGTATCTCGAATACCCCAAGGCATGGAGTGCTCGCTCCATCGTTCGGTTCATGATTTGCTTGGGTCCATTCTCGAGCCCCTTTGACATCATCACGTTCGCCATTAACTGGTAGGTCCCTTGCGTCCTCCTTTCGTCCATTTGATGCTAACCATCTCGCCATTAGGTTCCACTACAAGATTCGATCGTTAGATTCTCCCTTCGTCCCACTTGCACAGACGAACTGGTTCCTCGAAGGATCTCTGACCCAGGTACGACGCTTCTCACACCCCGTTCCACATCATCTAACAACCAACCTCCCAATCAGCTCTTCATTATCCAATTCCTCCGAACAAGCAAAATACCATTCATCCAATCTCGCGCCTCCACGCCCGTAGTCCTCATCACCTTTGGGATGGCCTGCGTCTCGATGGCCATTCCCTATATCCCCAAGGTCAACTCGGCTCTGCAATTGACACCCCCTGAACCGATGTTCTATACCTATTTGCTTGGCATGGTTGCAGGTTACGCCGTCGTCGTCCACATCGTCAAGACGATCTATTTGTGGGCTTTCGATGGAGATTGGTTGTAAATGTTGTCGGAGATGGCCGTTCGTGGTGATGGTTATGGTTTTGACAAGATGGTCTTTTTATTTATTTCGCAGATGAATGTTTTTTGTGAACTTGGATCCAGGTACATAGAGAGTAAGTATCGTGGAATTTTCGATCGCATCGGTGCACGGGCACGGTTCGTAATAGTATGTTCCTGTTGATCTGATATGGCTCAAACCTTGCCTCACTCTGCGGCGAGATCCTCAGCATTGATGTCTTCCCCCTCCTCCCCTCAGCCACCTATGTATTCGATTGGAGCCTTATCCATCAACAACTCGATACCCTCCTTAATGCCGTCACAAAAGGTATAATCAGCACAAATTCTACCTGGTTTAAACGTATATGGCACATACTTTTCCATCTCGTTGAACATGCCTGGATATAAAATCTCTCCATCAGAACCTGTCATTCCTGATAGAGCTCAATGAGCTGAGACTCTTTGGACTGTTTGATCTATACTAAGTAGTAGTCTCGTAACCATCCGTTTGGGGCCTGAGTCAGGACGACGGGATTTTGTTTTAGGGTGCGGAAGCTTCGGGAGTCAGCCCGACCGCTTCCTACTTAATTCAACTTAAACGTCTGGTTACGGGATAGCTAGTTCGGTCCTTTCCTAATAATAATCTCAGAGTCAGTTCCAGATCCTACCATGAAAAGTCCATGAAAGTCGGGCTAAAAAAAACTGGTCGGGAACCAGGTGACGAGGAAGGTAGGCTGTAGGGCAACTGTAGGGGGCAGATTGGTCATTCGCAGGGGTCGCGAGCCGGAAGGCGAGCTGACTAAGGGTTGAGAAGGGGTTGCCTCAGGCTCCGAAACCAAGCAAACCTCAGTAATTAGGACCTCTGTACATACCACCACGAACGAATTGATGACGACAATGATGCTCGAACACGACTGCTCCGTCATCGTTCGTTGTCATGTCCCTACGCAATGACGAACGTAAGTTACTGTCTAAAGTTCCGTCCACCACAACTTACTCCCACTCCGTGACCATCCGAATGAAACCTAGTCTGCATCCTAGAGAGGGCTTGATACCGTAGTACAGCACTCGTGCTCTTTCGAATCCCGCGAGCTCCGATTGAGCCGTCCGGAGAGGCGGTCCGTATTGCCGTTGCCCTAGTAGCTACTGTAACGGTAGATAAGATATGCAAAAATCTAATGGCGGACACCAATGCCCCTTTCAAATTCGTTTCGGAGAGTGGGCGAACACTCTGTAGGTCAATCCTCAGTAATGTGATGCCATACGACACACACGATTACCAGATGGAAGCCATTACTCACCTACTTGACGGGATTGATGTACTCTTCATCACGGCCACTGGCTCGGGCAAGACCGACACCTTCATTCGCCTCATGCACGTCGTACGCACGCTTTCTGCGAACCATCAGCTGTGCCCGAATGCCGCGAAGTTCCCGCCCGATTCTGTGATGTTGATCGTGTGTCCAACGAAGGCGCTCGAGCTCGACATGGTAAGATGGTTAAGCATAGAAAAATGTAACCTGATATTCACTCACTCGTCATTCCTCAGGCGCAAAAAATGAATAAAGCAGGGCTTTCAGCTGTCGCTATCAACGAGGACACAGTGAATGACGCACGCAAAATTGAACACAACATTTACGTTGACGTACGCGCTGGTGTCGCGATGATACTCCTGTCCCCGGAGCAGCTCTTGAATGACGAATTCGAGAGGCTGATCAATTACAAGCCGTTCAGCAAACGAATCGTCTTTTTGGCTGTTGATGATGCTCACCTGCTCAATTCCTGGGGCAAAACTCTTCGACCTGCTTATTTGGAAATTGGCCGCCTCCGAGCTCGCCTCCTTACCTTCCCCCCTCTTATTGCGACCACGGCAACACTCGCAGCAGGCAAGCCGACCGAAAGCGTTCGCCAAACGCTGGGCTTGAAGGATGGCCTGTTCCATCTTATTCGACGATCCAACTTACGGCCCGACATTCGGCTCGTTTTTCGCATGATGCAGTCGAGCTCGCAGAGCCTGCATTTCCCCGAGTTGGACTGGCTCTTGGACATCGAGGGAACAACGGTCATCTTCTGTCGCACCATCGCCTTTGGATTCCGCGTCGCTGTTCACCTGTACCGTGAATCGAAGCGACGGAAACTGCGAAGCAAGAAGTCAATACGCTTGTACAACTCACTGAACTGGCACTCCTACAACGAACGATCATTGGCGTTCCTCAATGACGACCCATTGGCACAGATCTTTGTCGCCACCGACACCCTTTCAGTCGGATTCGATTCGCCCAACATCAAAACTGTTGTCATCTTTGGTGACATTTTAGACACAGATGACTACCTTCAGAAGGTTGGCCGGCTTCGCAAATCAATTGATTCTACCCGTGATCAGCACTCCGCCATCATGTACCTATCAACAACAGCAGTCGCGAATGCAAAATCGGTCCTCGACGGGAGTCATGCCAGTGGCTCAAAGAAGAAGGGCAACCTGTCGAAGAAGTCCACCAAAGTTCTGCAGATGACTCGCGGTATGGCGCGACTCATCGTGGCAAGTTGCAAGGTTGAGGAGCTGAACCAGATATATGACAATCCGAAAGAGGATATGCGATGTACATGCCGTACTTGCTCGCCTGTGGTACCTGCACGCTCCGCTCATTCCTGCAACTGTAGTGGATGCACTCCCGAACCATCTGATTCCCAGTTTCGCAAGCCTGCACCAATGTCAAAAGCATCTGCTCGCAAAGGGTTAGCACGTCTTTCGAAGGAGGAGCGCCAACATGGGCACCGTGTACTTGTCGCATTATGCTATGAGCTCTGGCAAGATTCTACCCACCTCTATCATCTTCCCCCCAATGTCATCATTCCAGATTTGACGATCTCCATCATTTTAGACAATGTCCGGCGAGTCAGTAACCCTGACGACCTCCACCTCATTCCCCTCAGCAGTTTCCTTGATCCAAAACATTCTCAGAGGCTCGTTGAAACAATCTCACAGCTTTGAGAGGACTTTCGGGCCTTCAGATCGGAGAAGGCAAGAACTCGGACCAAGCGAACAGCCTCCTGTGATGACCCGGAAGAAGATGAAGCAGAGGGCACTGATGATGAGCCTGATCATTTGGATGGTCTTCAAGTTCAGTTCACAGAAGGCTTCTTCACGCAGCTCGAGGATGCTGAGAGCAGCAGTTCAGGCCATCCGAAGATCATTTGGAAAATTGATGCATCGTAGGCCCGTTCACCTATTAGTGCGAACTTACGACTGAACACTCGTGATAGTCAGGGAAAGATAGATTTTGAGATGCGTTAAAAGAATAATATCATTAAAAAGACTCTTCTGAGTCTTCGCCATCAGAGCATGTATCTACTGCCCCAATATCCAGTGATAGATCATCAGACTCTACCTCGAGTTCCTCACATCAGGAAAAAACCTCTGTTCCCTATATCACTCTTTGATGATATATGGAGGTATTTGATGATATATGTTACTATATGTGTCATATGGATCCAATGGCCAGAATGCAAAAGTCCCCTGTAAAATAGTACACAAAAAGTGCCATATAGCATTATATAGTACCATATAGTAGGTGTTTTAACAGGACCAATGGCCTATGCTCAGCCTTGGCTTTTTGTGTCAGATATGCACATGCGCACATATAGTGCTATCTGGAAATGTCCAAATGTAATCTGGGACTTTTCCTTTTGTCACCATTCTTCACTCTTTGTACTCATTTGTCACACATTTAGAACGGGGGAAACGTGATTCATTTGCAGCGGCCCAAAACCAGCCCAAAAACAGAAAACAAATTACAGCAGCTACAACTAAGCAGGAGGAGTGTTTGGAGCTGTATCCCCAGCCGTAGATTCAGTCGTAGATTGGCCCTTGGCCTTCGCCTCAAGGCTTGCAAAGTCAAAGATGTGGTCAGTGGATGTTGAGGGAGCGATGCTGAAAATAAGGAGATGAAAAAAAAATCAGATACATAACAATAATGAGAATGAAACACAGTCATACCCAGTCTCCTCCTGGATCCTGCTTTGAAGTTGTTTCAGGTATGTTGGAGACTTTGCCTGGAACACCTTTAACATGCCCATATAGGTTTGCCATCTATTACCAGGGTGTAGAGCGTCCAACCCATCAGATGTTTTGGTAAATTACAAAAAAAACTTACTTGGTTTTGAACAATGTATCGTTGAACTCCAGAGTGGTGCCGGTTCCTATGCTAGTGAGCACACAGTTAACCTGTCAAGTCCATTGTCAGTATGTGAACTGAGAAATTGTCGAGACCTACCGCGGTTGCCACCAGGGCCATCTGACAAATGGGAGCATTGAGGAAAGGATTGGTCGCAGTGGATCCGTATCGTTGACCCTCTGCACGGTGTCCCCACCACTGCGCCTTGATGAGCTGACCTATGATAGGATGGCCCCAAGGCTGATCATCATCACAGGTGCGTTCCTAGTATCTTCATATTCAGAGGAAACTCTGAGAAGACGAGTGAGTCACTTACCTTGATTTTGATCCCGCTGTGCAGCATCTTATGCCCATCCACCAACCACCTCACCGCATCCACCAACTCATCTCCTTTGAGTCCCCTGGGAAGTCCATATGCATGAGGAACCGCAATCCTTGCCTTGTTGATGAGCTCGCCACGTATTTGGGTCACTCCCCCCCAACACTAGGAAAGAAAATTAGTATTTCAGCGTCAATGACAATAATGCTTACATAGTCCACAAGCTTTTTCTTCTTCTTGAGGTCGCCGTCCAGCTCCTACCTCAACTCCCTGCTCCCTGCAGGCGAAACTCTTGCTCGAGCTGCTGTCCCCTATGCCCACCTTCCCTTTGACAAGCTTGATGTCTGGCATTCCTGCAAGTTTGCCTTGGATGTCCTGGGCAACGACGTCGATGGTGAGGAGGGGGTGGACTCTATCAAGGCCAAGCCAGGCAGGTTTGACACGGTAGCAGTGGCCTACTGGGGAGATGCAGAGACCGCAGGCTTACAAGGTAAGGGTTCATTGTTTTAAACCAATCATCTCCATCACTGACTCTGGGCCACAGGAATGAGAATAGGGCGCCTGAGGGTGATTTTCAAATTACCCGCGACCCTTTCTCTGTTGACTCCAGCACCTGCGAATTGGCCCAAGGAACCATTGGCGTACATAGAATGGTACCGCCTCTCCAGTTCCCCAGGCAAGTTCCATAATATGTACACTGTTTCCAAACCTGCTCCTTTGCATCCATCCTCTCACTTGCCACCTGTTGTTCAGGGAGACATAGTTTCTGTTAAAACTATACGACAAACCTGTCAACTAATATCTTTAGCTTCTGGTTCATCCCAGTGGCCATCAGAATGGAAGTCCAACATTGTACTAGACAATTGTTCTTCATTTTTACTCAACAATTGGTCTAGCAAGTACTCTTATCAGACGTTGTACTAGATATTTTTATCAATACTATATCATATGTAATATTTGGGGATATCAAATGGCACATAAGGTGCCAAAGTATACCCTATAGCACAAATGGCCCCCTTATAGCACAAAAAGCCCCCTTGTGCACCATAGCAGCACAAATGGCCTATTATGGCATAGGGTTTTTTCCTGATGCAGCTGCTACATGATCATCATCCATGATTTCATCTAGAGTGCTCGGATCAGTTGCAACGAGCTCGAAGCTCCCATCAACCATGGTCATAAATGCCAATGGAGCAAGCCCTTGATCAATGACATCAGTCTCTCCACCACACTCATCATCACCTACTACCAATGCTTCCATTGTGTCGAGAGACTTCGTTTCAGTGCTTCGGATATTGCGATAGTAAAGTGACTCGCTGATCCAACGGGCGAGCTTGCTGTCGTGCAAGTTCTCATATCCCTTGCGAAAATCATCGATATGTGAGGCTGTACTGTGGTATTGTTGTCCTGGTCGTCTGAGATGGAGCTCTTGCTTTTGATACTCATCGAGTAGTATCCGAACCTCTGCTCTCATGTACGGAACAGAGTGGCGTCCTGATCGCTTCGCCAAACCTTCACCTTGCCGAACCTCGAGCTTGATCCGTGCAAAGTGATGTAGGTTTCGTGCGATGACATTGCGCACATAGAAGTCTCCGTAGTCGGTCCCTTTGCGCTGTACAATCACCTCGAGCATCCGATTGAGGTATTCTTGAATGAAATCACCTGCTGCGAAAGCACCTGCTTGTCCTGTGACATTGACAAGCGACTGCTTGAGGATTGCGGTTCGAAGCGCAGCACTGCTCTCGAGCTCCAGGTTACAGAGAGTCTCGAGCAGGTACGTCGTATATTTTGTGTGACTGGAGCCCGCAAATGTGAAAAGCATATGCTAGTATACAAATTATTGAGTCGAGGTGTTTTAAATGAGTGATAATCACCACTGACCTTGATCATCTCATAAACTCGGCCAACATCTCCTTCCGCCACTGCATATGCCATTTCTTGTGATATTGCAGTATCACGCATAAATGCAATGGACTGCGAGAGAACTTGGTCGCCACAACCTTCAAATGAATGCTGTGAATAGGTTATTAATATATGTAGCACAACTGGATATGTAGAGCTTACCGCCAGCAGTCGAGCATCCGAACATCTAAGACGAGGTATGCCAGATCAGCACCAGGATAGTAATCAACTTTCTTGAGATTTGGGGGTTTCGAGCGTCCAATCTTGATGGCACTATGTCCAAGAGTTGAAGGATCACGGCTCAGGATCTCCCCCCAGTGCGACTCGAAAATGCGGCTCAGATCCGTCCAACCAAGATGCCACCACTCCAAAATTGGCTCGATCAGCTCGGCGTTTTCGAAAGCGTCATCGTGGAACTGCAGTAGCCGCTTGAGATGAATGATCTTCTCGTATGTAAGGCCATCGCCCCCCACAAGCATGAGGCGCTTGTCGTGCGAGGAACTCGATTGCCCAACTTGGTTAAAGAAGTCAACGAGAGCGTCTTTGAGCTCGGTGGTGATGGTCTCGTTCTTCGAGCTGGTCGCAAGTGGATGGAATTCAGTACGGCAGGCAGGGAGTCGAATCTTGCTTGCAGTAGTGCGATAAAGACCCGAGACATGAGTTTTAAGGTTGGCGAGATGGGGGATATATCTCGCAAGGACATCGAGCCACTGGAGAGAGAGAACATTCTCTAGATGGACCCAATCAATCCATCCGGCAATCTGTTCAGTGGTAAGATGCTGGCGCTTGTTTTCAGCGAGCCGGAGCCGCTTGTCGTTGAGGTCGAAGGCAGCGATGTCGACATCGTGACCCTCGAAGTAGGTGGCTGCAAGGCCGATGTTCATCGTGTTCTGACGGCCGATGCGAGCGTCTCGTTGAATGGAATAGTTCTGAACGTTGTCCAGACGGAGTATTCCCCACTTCTTAGGGTCCCGTCCTGCCTCCTTTGTGATCCGAGCTTCATGTTCAGATAGTTTGCCCAATAGGCGGTATACAGAACTATATGACGGCGTGTGGGCGATTCGACTACTGAACGTGAAGACGTCGTACGGGACAGACTCCGCAAAGTAGAATAGGCCGCGTAAAGTCGGAACGAGGCGAGTGGCAGATGAGCGCGGGGCAGCAGCAAAGTTTAGCGTGCTAACGACATGTGTACAAACCTGGGCGGCACGATAAGAGACGAAAATCTTAAATAATGATGAACCAGATTACTTACACCCTCCAAGGGACGTTTGATCCGTGCCGGAATAGCATCGCTGCTGAGAATAGCCTTTTGATGGGCGTAAGACATCAGGGAAAACCTCCCCTGGATAATTGCATCAAATCCCATGTATTTTCAGGTAAAACTTGGTAAAATATGATAATAGCTCAATTTTCGCAATTTCATGAATTACGAACTAATTCCTAGCCTCCTCTGATCATCCTGATAATTATCAAGAATTACTTCAAATACTTGATAATTCATGACTATTACTAGAGTAATTCTACTGCCATTCATTGCTCTTCTTTCAATTTAACTTCACCCAAAGCAAGGATAGAGAAAGATAAATCATATATATTGCCAGTGGCAGCATTATCTACTACATCTCATGTACTAATCTATCACTACAATAATGATGGGCTATGATGGGCTATGATGATGATGATGAGATGATGGACCTACCAGTGGTGATGGTGAGATGAGGGGATGATGGCATACACGAGTGAGCTGGAGGTGGTGGTAGGCATGAGCGAGAGTGAGTTGAGCAGTTGGGTTGGTGAGTGATGAAAAACTTACCTCATGATGGCGGCGGGGCTGTTGAGCCCACATCTGCCATGTTGTACAAGTTGAGGTGAAAGGTGAAGATGGTGGGAGGTGGTAGTGGTGGGGCGAACAGCCCGAGTTGCTTGGTGAAGTGAGCGGGTGAATTAGTGCAAAACGCACCTTGTGATGCTGGCGGGGCTATTGAGCCCACGCTGGCTGGCCGTTCGTTCGAGATGAGGGTGAGGTGGGTTTGAAGGTGGTGGTGGTGGCCTGAGCCGTTGTGGACGAGGTGAGTGGATGTGGTGATGGGTGAGTGGGAACTCACCTAGTGAGGCCGGCGAGGCTACTAGTATTGAGCCCACACCGGCCATTTTTTTTTGAGGTCGAGGGTGAGCCGAGTTGTGTAGGATGTGGTGGAAGGTGGTGGTGGGGCAAAGAGCCCGCGGCTGTGTTCGAAGTGAGCGGGTGTCGAGGTTGGTGAAAAATGCTCACCTGTCGAAGCCGGCGGGGCTGTTGAGCCAGCGCCGGCTGTGATTTACGACTTGTGTTGAGATGTGATGGAACGTGGTGAGGCAAAGAGCCCGCGCGGCCGTGTTCGAAGTGAGTGGGTGTCGAGGTTGGTGCAAGAATACTCAAATACTCACCTGTCGAGGCCGGCGGGGCTGTTGAGGCCACGCCGGCTGTGATTTCCGAGTCGTGTTTATGGGGTGGAAAGAGGAATGTGAGCAAAGGCTGACAGTGACAGTGACACGGCGAGTTCAACACGGTCACGTGACCTGCTCGCGCGGATTTTTGTCAAGTCCGAGCATTAGGACAGTGGGGCTACATTTCATTAGGATTTCCTACACTAGACAACTACTGCACTTTTTGTACACTTGTGTACGCTTTTTTGTACACTTTCAATAGACTGATTACTACACTTTCCAGTACACTTGTCCTACGCTTTTTGTACACTTTATTGTACACATTTGGTACACTCAATCACACCACTCTTTCCCACACTTTTGACTACAGTTTTAGTACGCTTTTTTGTACACTTTAGCTACACTCAATCTAGCTACACTGTCCTACTCATTTGACTATAGTTTCACTACGCTTTTTGGTACACAGCCACACTCAATGCTAATACACTCTTGACTACACTTTCAGTACGCTTTTTTGTACACTTTAGCTACATTCAATCACAGTACATTTTCCCACATTGCTAACTACACTTTTAGTACGCTTTTTTGCACACTTTAGCTACACTCATTTATCCTCACTCTTGACTACACTTTTATGTACACTTTAGCTACACTCTATCACAATACACTTTCACTTTCACTACGCTTTTTTGTACACTTTAGCTACACTCAATCAAATACACTTTCCCACACTTGTAACAACACTTTCACTACGCTTTTTTGTACCCTTTAGTACACTCAATCTAGTTACACTTTCCCACACTTGTAACTACACTTTCACTACGCTTTTTTGTACACTTTAGCTACACTCAATCAAATACACTTTCCCACACTTGTAACTACACTTTCACTACGCTTTTTTGTACCCTTTAGTACACTCAATCTAGTTACACTTTCCCACACTCTTGCCTACACTTTCACTACGCTTTTTTGTACACTTTAGCTACACTCACTCACAGTACACTTTCCCACACTTTTAACTACACTTTCACTCCACTCTTTTATACACTTGAGCTACACTCAATCCTAATACAATCTTGACTACACTTAGTACACTTTTCTGTACACTTTCTGTACACTCTACTACAAGGGTAAAATTATCTATATAATCATCATGAATTATCATAAAATATCAACAAATACATAGTCAGGGGTGGTCAAATTCCAGATAATTCATGAAATTTCAAGTTTTTTTCGAAAATTTCAAGTATTAGCTGAGATTATCTACACTTCTATGCAATTATCCAGGGGAGGTTTTCCCTGATGGATGGTGCTCACACCAGGCGGAGGAGTTTCCAGGAACTCTTCCGGACACTTTGAGGGCGGAATCAGAAGTTCCGGACGGTTTGAGACGGGATTCCTCAGATAGAACACGAAGTTCGATGGTGTCGAATGTGAGTTTGTCTTTCTCAACGGTGTTGATGATGGAGGATGTGAACATGGTCCAATCCGGAGTTTTGGGAAGGGAGTTGAGGAGTGTGAAGGCAAGGAGTTGTGGATCGATGGTGTATTGCATCCCGAGGAGTTGGCGTTGAATGGTCCAGATGGAAGCGACGTGCTCAGAGATGGCAGAGGTGCCGTTCCAGGCAGTGGAGAAGAGACTGCGGAATGAATGGAAAGTGTCGGAAATGCTAGGAGTTGCATAGAGCTCCAGGAGTTTATCCCAGAGTTCCTGAGCAGTCAGGATGTTCTCTGTTTGCATCAGGATAACATCATCCAGGTGGATTTGGATGATTCCGTGTGCTTTCTCATCTCGTTCCCTCCACTTCCGGATCTCCTCTGCCGTTGGACAAGTGGTAGAAGGGGTGGTGGTCGTAGCAGGAGTAGGAGTGTTTCCGGATGCAGAAGTGGACGGAGCAACTGCGGGAGTGGCTGTGCTAGAGGTTCCGGAAACTACGGATAGCGAGGGATCCGGATCCGTTCCTAGTACAACGCCTAGAACCTTTTCGCTTCTGAGGAGGACGGTGATGCGAAGACGCCAGGTGGTGAAGTTTCTGGGTCCCATCAAGCGAGGGACTGTGGAAGTCCGGGTGGTAGTATCCGATGTCATGATTGTTGAACGTATTACGCTCATAGTGTATAGTTCACTACGTTTCCATAAACGATAGTTGATTAGGTAATCACCACTGTACACTTATATATTCAAACTCAGTCGATCTGAGTTAATACAACTCTTTAACCACAACCACAACGTTGCAATCAGGTGAGCGAGCACAAACTCCCTTTGTGTCTACGCAGTATGCTGCTCTGGTAGTCCATAGCCTTATGGCTTAGGATGACACCAGTTCAACAATGATTATGACAGGTGACAGATGACAGATGACAAGACAGTTTGATCGACAGGTGACAGGAGATGGTTCCTATGTCGGAGTGATCTGAGGATGTCTAGAACGGTCCGGAAACGGGCCGGAAGGGCGCGGGAAAATTGCGCGAGAGTGGATAGAGTCAAGGGACTCGGAGTCGTTGGGCAAGAGGACCGTTTGCTGCTAGTGGGCGCTAGCCAGGGCTCATAACCTGTGAAAACTAAACGAACTCAGCCGATGCCTAAGAGAGGCGGAAACGACTATATTCACCTAAACGAACTAGGTACAACTCAAATAAGTAAAGGAACTAAGTAAAGAAAGTAAATACTCACCTCAGCCGATGCCTAAGAGAGGCGGAAACGACTGAGGCGCTCTGGAAGTGAGACGAGGAATTTAAGTAAATGGGTGGAGATGTGCTCGGAACGATCCGACGTGATTCCGGTCCGGAATGACCGATTCCGGGTGCAAAAGGATCAAGGAATGTCAAGGACTTGACATGGATAAGAATAGAAAGGGTGAATGGTGAACAGAGATGTCACGAAAGGGAATAGACAAGTGAATGACATATAGGAGAACATACGAATGTAAAAGGGATCCGTTCCAACGAATCCGGAGATGTTTCCGTGCGTTCCGGGCATCGGAAACGTCGGATTAAACACGGAATGCATCCGGAAGTATCTGGTTCCGGATAGGGGCTATCCGGAAGCGGAAAGGAGCGGATAGGCACGGATTGGACTATATTTTGACACGGAAACATCTCCGGATTCGTTGGAACGGATCCCTTTTACATTCGTATGTTCTCCTATATGTCATTCACTTATCTATTCCCTTTCGTGACATCTCTGTTCACCATTCACCCTTTCTATTCTTATCCATGTCAAGTCCTTGACATTCCTTGATCCTTTTGCACCCGGAATCGGTCATTCCGGACCGGAATCACGTCGGATCGTTCCGAGCACATCTCCACCCATTTACTTAAACTCCTCGTCTCACTTCCAGAGCGCCTCAGTCGTTTCCGCCTCTCTTAGGCATCGGCTGAGGTGAGTATTTACTTTCTTTACTTAGTTCCTTTACTTATTTGAGTTGTACCTAGTTCGTTTAGGTGAATATAGTCATTTCCGCCTCTCTTAGGCATCGGCTGAGTTCGTTTAGTTTTCACAGCAATGACCAATATTCCTTTATTGTCATTGTCCACTCCGACGGCGTGGTCTTCTCGACGTGAGAGAGCGTCAGCTTTTGCCATAGAAGGTCCGGGTTTGTAAACCCAGAGCATACATCAGGAAAAGGTCGAGTCACTGTGAGCCACTGCCCCAACTGTGGCACTGTAGGGAACTGCCAGGCAGTCCAGGGACTGTATGCAGGCCGTGACAGTAAGTCAGCTACAGAGATATGTCATAGATTTTGTGTTCAAGCTGAGAGTCGAACACACGACAGCCCCGCTGGCCAAAAATACACAATGTACACATTAGCCGCTACGCTACAAGGTTTTATTAGTAGAGTAGTCATTATGAATATATGAGTACCAATTCCTGCCATAGGTAAAATTTTCACAAGTCTTTGTCATTGCCTTGCCTTTGCACCTCACCACATTGTCTTGAACGACCCCCGAACGCGACGATGGACCGATTACAAGCAACAACGATGAGCGGAGTCGATCGCAAATGCCTGACAAATCCCGAAACCACCAGACCAGGATGCAGAGGCGGCAGAGCGAGTTAACAAGGTCGCTGTGTCGCGCGACAACCTAGATGTCGCGAGCAAAACGGTCGACAAGATGTACCGACATGAGGCCCAGGATCCCACCGAACCACCAGACGATGTCACCAAGTCGATGATCCCAACGGACGAGCGAAACGTTTGGACCTGCGACAGGTTACTACTGCGAGGCCGGAAGATGACCTATCCATCGTGCTCGAAGAGCAAGACTCGGCGAGGGCCACAGCCTCCACTCTGGCGAGGTCCACTGGGTCATTGGATGCCCTGGACCTCAATCCATGGACCATGTCGCTGCCAGTGGACTCACAGGACCCCACATGCAAACTCAACGCCCGCATCATCGAGCTCGAGTCCCAACTCACCTGGCTCCACGACGAACGTACTGACCTCGAACAAGACATCATCGACTACCCCACCGAACTCTACTCCGGAATGCTCAACAGCACCATCAACAAAGGATCGATGATGACTCGTCGCGAGCGAAACGGTCGAGACTCGACAAGACCTACCGATGAGCCCAGGACCCCACCGAACCACCAGCCGACGTCAACGAGTCGAGGACGCTTCGAACAACTTGTTGTACCTTCGCCGTCCCCCGTGGATTATCCCTTGACTCTGTGTCCCCAGCGAAGTCCACACACAGGTTCCTCCCAACTCACAAGCTCACGCCGTGCCTACGTCCACCACTCTCGGACACCATGCACACTACTCCGAGGACCCCACCACCCGCGGCAACGATATCTGGTGCAGCTTTGACGAGTGGTTCAGATTCTCCTCGGTCGAGGCTCGCACGTGTGCGCTGGCGGACCCGTGATACCACGCGTACTGAAATCGTATCTTCCACCCCTCGTGAAAGACGTCAATGCATCCATCGATCCAGTCGCCCGTTTTCCAGCGCCAGTCTACGAATCTGAGGATGCGACGAGGCCATCTAATGAAGTCGAGGATGTCGCCATCTGATTCAAGGGAATTGAGGGTACAGGAGTGGTCGTCAACGAGTGGAGGCTCGAAACGAGTGGTCGCACCGATGCCGACTGCGAGTCGCGGCTCGAGATGATCGCGTCGAGCAATCCCAATGTCGTGGAAGTCGAACCAGCGGTCCACGAGTCAACGAGCCCAACGCACGTCGAAAGACGCTGAAGACACGCCCAGCCACGAAAACACGCCACCAGACGAGGCTCCAGCACCAGTCGACAAATCTGAGGACGTGACGAAGCGATCCAACGAAGTCAAGGATGTCTAGATTGAAATCGAGGGAATCGAGGTTTCAGGAGCGGTCGTCAACGAGTTGCGGCTCGAAATGACGAAACGAGCAGCTGCACCAATGCCGACTGCGAGTTACAGCTCGAGGCGATTGAGTCGAGCGATCTCGATGTCGTGGAAACCGAACCAGGTGGCGACACAAAGACGCTCGAAGAAATCGAGCAGGAGGTCTCGAGACCGCGAAAGGGCATCGAAACTGATCAGGGAGCGATGGAGATCGTTGCGAAAGCAGAGCAATAAGTATGTTAAATTCAATCCATTTATGTACAATATGCAATGGATAGTGTACCAATTGACCATGACTGTCTACGACTGCCAGTGACTGTCGGCAGTAAATTGGTCTGGGTGCAGAAATAGACATAGCTGTGGGCAGTTAGTATCTGATGGCGTCTGTCCGACTGCAGCAACTGCATGCAGTCGCCTCAGACAGGTGACCTTTTCCTGATGTATTGAATCTAGATAGATATTGCGCCCAGCGCGCTTGTCGTCGGTTGAGATCTTGTCTCGTCATGAACCACTGCAGGTTTGCGTGGTCGTTCCATATCTCAAACTGATGTCTAGCACCGTCTAGGTAATGTCGCCATTGCTCTAGTGCCTGAATGACTGAGAGCATTTCTTTATCGGCGATAGGATAATTCCGCTCTTGCGGAGTCATGGAATGAGATGAATAGGCAACTGGGTGCCATTTGTCTTCTTTCAGAATAGATAAGACTGCGCCTGTTGCGTAATTAGATGCATCGCATTCTAAGCGGAATTGACAAGTGCCATCAGGGAAGGCGAGTATGGGGGCTGAGGTGAAACTCTTTTTCAGCGTATCAAACGCTATTTGACATTTGTCATCCCATATGAAGGCTTGTTCCTTTTTGGTTAGGTCATTGAGAGGACGTGCGACTTGCGCGTAGTCTTGAATGAACCTTCGATAGAATTTTGCTAAACCTAGGAAGCTTCTTACGCCTTTGACGTTCTTCGGTTCTGGCCATTCCAGTATGGCTGTGACTTTGGATTGATCCATTTTTATCCCATCTTTTCCTACGATCATTCCAAGGAATTCTACCTCTGATACGCGGAAATTGCATTTTTCGGGTTTCACGAATAGGTCATTTTCTTCTAGTCTGTGAAGAACTTCAAGCACGATTTTGTCATGTTCTGCCTGATTTTCTGTTTTGGTAAAGATCATTAAATCGTCTATGTAGACGACGAGCACGTCTTCCATGTCTGCGAAGATCTCGTTCATCATCGCTTGGAATGTGCCGGGGGAGTTACAGAGACCGAAGTACATGACTCGGGGTTCAAAAGAACCACGGAAGCAAACGAAGGCAGCTTTCCATT
The DNA here is from genome assembly GCA_038093975.1 of Chalciporus piperatus. Taxonomy (NCBI): domain Eukaryota; kingdom Fungi; phylum Basidiomycota; class Agaricomycetes; order Boletales; family Boletaceae; genus Chalciporus; species Chalciporus piperatus. Next base: position 96,792 of record JBBPTG010000096.1, read on the forward strand.
CATCGCCTTCTTTGATGCGAACGTTGTTGTATCCCCATCTGAGATCCATCTTTGTGAATAATTGAGCTCCTTTGAGCTTGTCGACGAGTTGGCCGATCAACGGTAATGGATAGTTATTTTTGACCGTGTGTTCATTTAGGTAACGGTAATCCTGTACCATGCGTTTACGTCCATCCTTTTTAGGGACAAAGAAGACTGGTGACGTTTGGGGGGATTTAGAAGGCGCGATGTAGCCCTTCTTGAGCTGATCATCGATGAAGTCGCTGACTTCCTTCTGTTCTGTTTCCGAAAGTGGTATCAGTCTACCCTTTTTAGGTTTGAACGTCTCTTTCAGATCAATAGCGTGATCCCACGGCTTGCGTAAGGGCATGCGCTCTGATTCTCCTTTAGAGAACACCTTGAGGAATTTGTGGTACTCTTTTGGGACCATTTCCTCCACGGTCTTTTCCTTTTCTTTGGGAATTTGCGCATCAAGCGCATGGATAGCGGAGTATGAAGAATACTGGGAATCTCGTTCCTGGTGATCTGGATCTTGGATATCTAGGTTTGGCCTTTCTTGGAGTAGGGCACACGTGTGTGGGCAACGAGTCATCTTGACTGTTCCCTTACTCCAGTTAATGTCCGGATTATGACGTTTCAGCCACAAGAATCCGAGTATGAAGGCGTTCTTGCCGAGATCTGTGACCTCCGCAGTGACTTCTTCGCGGTGTCCTTCGTAATCTAGCACTAGCTCAGCTGAGTGCGTAATAGAACCAGCGGAATTCCTTGTTCCGTCCACGTTGTAAACGGGAATTGCATGACGTAACTTTGTCAAGGGAATATGATGTGATTTCGCCCACTGGCGATCTATAAATATGGCATTTGCTCCTGAGTCAAGGAGTGCCGTAAGTGGAATGAATGTCCGACTTGTTTCAGGACGAATTTTGATTGCGAGAAGTATTTCGCGTTCCGGCGCGAACGAGCGCACGAAAGCATTGTCTGGGATTTGTGTGGGAGAGGGAGAAATAGAGGAATTAAGCACCCGTGTAACGCCCGGGCCGAGCCCATCAAGGGACTCCTCTGTCGGCAAAGTAATATTGGAAACTAATGTGTCATCCGTGTCAACATCGACGGAGTTTTCTATTTCTAGCGGTCCGTAGCTGTTACGATCACTCATTCTTTTCTTCTTTGTTACCTTGTACTAAGTCCTAGTCGCTGGTTCAAGTCCTGCCTAGGCCTCTTATTTCTTACCTTGCTTTAGTCAGCGAACATTCCTAAATGTTCTTTCACCTTCCACGCTTCGTCATCGCTGACTCGTATACTTACCGAGCATGACTCATTCCTATTCGTCATGACTTGTTCTTACGTATTCTGACTTGTTCTATGCCTGCCCTTAACTCGTTTCTTCACTTATATAAACCCTCGAGTTTCCTCCTGTAACCCTAACTTAGACCTACGCAATCTAGCTTGGTCATTCCTCGCTTCCTTTGAACCCTCTGAGAGTCACCGTCCCACTCTTGAACGGACGCTAGGCCTTAACGTGGACATCCCATCGTTAGGCTACCTTTGAAACCCTTGTCCTTGACTAGGCTTTTGCGTCTACGCTTTGACCTACCCGGTACAAGCGTAACAAAAGGTCTAAGTTACCCCTGAAGGCTACCCTCGCTGTAGACCTCCACCATTTCCCAACGACCTCGCCTCGACACCTCTCGCTGTGAAACGACCCAAAACTCGTATTGAGATCAGGTCTACACTATCGCCAAGTGAAGCGGTTTAGAAGAAGAGAATGGAGAACAACTGAGATAGGACGGTTGAGTCTTGGGGAAAGACCAAGTGAACTAAGCTGGGGTTACCAGCAGTTCCTTGGGGTTTATATACTATCCTAAGTGTTTGTACATGTTTGTACTAACTATAACTAAATAAGGAGTTACCCTGAACCCATGAGAATAGAAGCGAGATAAGGAGGCTGTGAAGCATAGCCGAGATAGCGGAGATTAAGTACATGAGGTGAAAGGCTGTGGCATAGCCATGCGCAGCACGGAGATTAACTGTCAAGGTAAGGCAGTGC